>PVJC01017463.1:0-32472 GCA_004026665.1 Murina feae | reverse complement strand
TTTCCCTGCTTTCTGGTGGCTGGAGGAAGATGGGCAGTAGGCAAGCTTGGGAGGCAGGCCGCACCCAGCCCTGGCCACGCTCAAAAAAGAGAACAACATGCAGGGGAGGGCAAGAGTCTGAGAGATCAACATAGAGGGGGTGCCTGCTCCAAGCCTTGACGGTGTGCCTGGGGGCAGGTCCCCAGCAGGTAGACACACAGGAGGACTGCTCCGAGCCTCAGATGCGGCTGGGGGCAGGTCCCCAGTGGCCACACACACACATACACACACACACACACACAAAAGGCACCTGGCAGACTGGGGCCATCATAGGACATCCACTGAGGGGTCCCAGACTGTGAGAGGGCACAGGCCAGGCTGAGGGACTCCCTCCACCCCGAGTGCACAAATTTTTGTGCACCGGGCCCCTAGTATATAATAAAAATGATTCATATAAATATATCATTTGTATTAGTATTCTCCCTAAGAAATTAAAATATGTTATGTACTATGTTCATCTCCTATGCCTTAAAAAGGGACTATATGTTCAACCTCATTCAGATATTTATTAGGTATCTACTAAGCTCTAGGCACTCCACTAGGTAGTAGAGTCAGTGTGTTAGAAATGGAAAATGTCCTTGTCCTCTGGAACTGATATTATTGCAAGGGATATTACTGCAATAATATTGCAGGGCCAAAGTAAGTCAGTTTCTTTGCAACAGAGCTTTTTAACAGTCTTTTGAATTAAGTCTAGTTAATAGTAGGTCCTAAATTTATTTGAAATGAATATTTCCTTTCATGGACTCTCTCATAGGATTTGTGATCTGTTGAACACACTTTGAGAGGCACTAACATTCTATAAGTGTTAGATTATAGATTACCTTCTTTTAAGCAACTACATCCTGAGTCTATGACATTATTTTTGATTTTTTTCGGGGGGGGGGGTACAATGATGTACATGACCACTGCAATGTAGGGTATCCAGTTTAGTTAGGAAGAAATACACACACACACACACGTGTATGTATGTATGTATGTATGTATGTATGTATATGCATGTATGTATATGTAAAATACAATTTTATAGTGTACAATACCTTCTGAAGTAGATAAAGTTATTTTCAATGTAAGACCTCCCAGCAGGTTTCACAGAGAAGGTGGAATGTGAATTGGGAAGAATTTCGGTAAGTTTATTTGGTTTCCACTGTAGATAAAATCAGGCATTTTCACTGGTCTTCTGACCTTGATGGTACAGCATTTTATCTGGAGGGAACAGTATGACCAAGCATGCAGTGGATGGACATTGCCAGAGTGTAATATTTCAGTACCTGGAAAGTGTTGAAACATCTGCTTTGTTTGTGGAAAGGCAGATCTCAAGTGAAATGCAAGTGTAATGGAAACCTGTGCTCTTTGCTTTGCACATGCTTTGAGTCTATAACATGCAACAGTGTGTAAGATGGTCATTTCCAAGAGGGTTCTTGGTAACAGGGTGGAAAAGAAAGTCCTCTCTTTCTGCCCTCTGCTCATGAGCCAGAGAAGCTGCCAACAGCATGGACCTTTTCACCTTTTCACAGGAATCCACAAGGGGATGCCAAGACTCATTCTAGCAAATGGCAACTATAATTCCAAAGAAGGACCCCAAAGGTGTGCTACAGCTTCTGTGTATCTTACACACCTGGTGCAACCAAGATGTTACCTCAGTGGGCCCCCTCCTTGGAAATGGCAGTAGGCTTTTTTTCTGGTGTGTGGCAGAACTTTAGAGATAAAACGGGGTTAAGTGTGGGGAATAGTCTTAAAAATTAGTTCCTTGAATAGGACCTAACACACAACAGGTTTTCAGTCATCTTTACTCATAATAAACCATTATAATAACTGCTCTTTTATGCCAGAATACATTACCAAAAACGCATTACCACATTTATTATTTTTCTTCAGCTTTAATACTTGAGTTTTATTACGATTTTCATTTTACAGATTAGAAAGTGAGTCTCAGAGATCCTAAGTCATTTGGTCAAGGTCACACAGCTAATAAGAGATAAATTAGCATGTTTTCTGTCAGATCCTATAGACCACAATTTAAGTCTTTCAAAATATATCTCAGAATATTTTCATGAATTCATAAATAAACCCCCATAGTCATTAACCCCCATAGTCAATAAACCCCCAGATCATTATATTAGGTTCAACAAAGTGGGGGAAAAACATAACAGTTGGATAGTTAATATTAGAATTTACTTGCACTGAATTTTCTAAATTTTAGCTGATGATTTTATGATTACAACCATTGAATAAACATGGGCATATTTTGGTGTTTGGAATAAGACCTCACATTGAGTGAAATATGTATTTATTCCTAGACCAGTATGATATGAGTAACGAATGACATTGAGATGCCATCTAGAAGTGCTCCTGTGTAGTCAATCATGTCAGCCACGCCAATAATTTAAAAATGTTCAGGGCTGATAATCTATGCAGCCATAAACCATATTTCTAATCAATGCAAATAATAGTTTTCCTATTCTAAACCCGAAGTTAAATTATAACACACAGCATAAGATTTATGGCCATTTCTTCATCATCCCTTTGTTAAATTACTTAGTTTAGAAGCCAGTCAGAAGGATCTGAATTGCAGCTGTGCCTAGCAGTTGGAAGGAGATTGGCCTTTGATGAAAGTATTCCCACCCCGACTCCTACTCTAGCTTCTTGGGAAAGAAAGGACATTTTCTTTTAGAAAAAGTCACATATTTATAATCTGGCTCATATCATGTATATGAGGGACAGTATGTCTACTATGTAAAACCCTTCTTGGCATATAAAATATTTTTTAACTTCCAGTTAATAACATGAACACTGATTCTGAGGTGAGGTCTCTGGGTGTTTGACTCCCGGATCACCTTTGTGAAAATATGTTGCTTGAGACTAAGTTTTAACAGAATATGTTGTCCTTAAGACCATGTATCTAGCTGAGGTGCATAATCTAAACAAGGCTCCTTAAGGGCAGGTAGTATGTCTGCATCATTAGTGCAACCCTGATGCCATGCTAAGTGTCTAGCATGGAAGAGATGCTCGTAACGACTTGCCTGAGTAATGTGTGTGGGTAGCAAAGATTAGTGTCTCCTTTTGGAGAGGCAGAGTGCCACATTTATGTTCTGGAACACTGGGTACATTGTCGGTACCTCGTATCTTCAGTTCCATTGCAAGTTTCTCAAAAGAGTATTTCCTGTCCTTAGAATGCTCATCTTCTCATGTGTTTCCTGTAGAGTAACCCTTTTTAAAATATTTAGTCCCGTTATTGCCTCTTTGAGAAGGAATTTATTACCTCCCTATTTTTTGCTTCCTCAAATGTGCTCAGCTAATGTGACACATACTAGCATATGCTGTAGTAAAGGAGTTAACAGCTATCCTATTGCATTATACTTATCTGTGTACTTACAGTTTGCTTGATCAGAATGAAGTCCTGAGAATGATGCACTTATTTTTTTTATTTTTCAATGACAGTTGATATTCATTATTATTTTTTATTAGGTTCAGGTGTACAGCATAATGATTAGATGATTATATGATTTACAACGCGATCATCTCGATAATTCAGGTACCTACCTGGACTTGGTGTATTTCTTTTGACATTTATCACCAGCAAATTATTCTAACACCTAAAATGCTGGCTGCATGGGATCTTATGTATTGACAATACAAAGACAATAATAATTCTTTGATCGTCTGACTTGAAGTTAGGAATTCAGTAGGACACAAGCCCTAAAATGTCTGTCGTTCATACTATTGAATGGCTGCTTAAGTCCTTGTATACAGAAAACACTGTTGTCTGAACCGGTGGCTCTCAAAGTGTGGCACACAGACCAGCACATCTGCTGCTCCTGGGAACTTGTTAGAAATCAAATTCTTGGACCCTGCTCCAGACATACAGAATTAGACACTTGGAGGTGGGCCTAGTGTCTCTGTTTACCAAACCATCCAGGTAATACACTCAGGTTTGCAAAGCGTCAGCTTAAACCTAGAACTAAAGGTTTAGACTTTGGACAGACCTGAGTTCTAAGCTCCACTCAGCCACTGGGGTGCCCATGAGCAAGTTACTTCTGGTACCTTCTAACCATGTTTGTGCCTTGCCTAGATAATAGGGATTTAATTAAATTAGACTAATGCATGCAATGTGCTCAAGAGAGTGAGCAAAACATCGTATGTGTTCAATAAATTCTAGTTGTTATCATTATCATCAATCAGAGCTTATTGACTCACCCTGAAGACACTCTTCTAGTAAGTGCAATAATGTGGCTTGTAAAAGCAACAGCTTAGAAGAGCATAGTAACAAGTTCATCAGAGGTCTCAGCAGGATCCTTGGAGCAGCATGTAGAGAAACGAGACGGTGCAGCACCCTGGGTTCAGTATAAATGTGGCTAGGGGAAGGACATGGGAGCCATTGCTGGGGAGAGAGACTCCTCATAGAAGCTGTGACCACCCTCAGAGAAGCTGTACATTCACTGAGAGGTACAACTCACCCTCAGTAACTTGATCGGGAGGGACCCAGAGGAATGAACACCCTGAGATCATGTTATCCTTCACTCCCTACCGTCTCCTGCGGTTGCTCTTCACTGGTGAACCCAAGGGAGCCAGAGCAAGGACACATATGAAGGCAAAGCATGCAAGCCAGCCATGGGGCAGAGCTGGATGAAAAAAGGACCTGAGAGGGCAGAGAGGGTATATTTTCCACAGATGATGAGCAAAGTGTAAAATCACTTGCCACTCTATCATAATTATCATTGGAGAAGCATGGAGGAACAAGTAGTTATTTCTGACGAGGTATATCCATGAGTCTTCAGGCAGAGATAACATTTAATTGAGCTTTAAAGGAAGATTTTGATTTTTTTCAGTTATCATTCACATCTACTATTATTCTGTATTAGTTTCAGAGGTACAGTATAGTGCATAGATAGTCAGGTATTTTACAGACTGGTCCCCCCAACATTTTAAGTACCTGAAGATTTGGATTTTAATGCAGAGTATACTATAAAGTAAGAGCTGGTGAAAAATCAAGGGAAAGGGAGATATTTGTTATAAACAAAAAAAGCAATGGAATAAAGACAAGAAAACACAATGCATAAGATGAAAATAGCAACTGTTCTGTGAATGCCTGGGGCAGAGAATGTGTAGGTGAAAGCTGGAAGTTTGGGTAGGTGAGTAGGATGAGTAGGATGAAGTCAATATTTGAAAAACATAATGTTTCCTTTTTTAACCTCGATTTCTACCCCTTCTAAGACCTCGCTGAGAATGGGAGAGTGCAAGTGAACTTTACTATGTTGGGAGAATGGCAGAATAGGGAAAAGAGAGAGAGCAGAAAGTTGAGTAAGACTTTGGTGAAGCTGGCTAAGTGATGGGTGATGTTGTCACATCAAAGCATGGACAGTGATTCTGACAAATGCAAGCTCAGTTTTTGACTATATGACTGCAGTCAAGGTACTTAAACCCTGAGGGTGCAGTCTGCCAATCTATGAAGTGAAGATAAAACGTACCTTCCTTTAAGATTGCTGTATCTAATGAAAAATGGAGTAAGAATTTAGTCCAGTAATGAGTTCGTCATACCCATAAACTAATGTGCTGCTGCTGCTGCTGCTGCTGATAAGAATAAGAGTTGCCCCCTATTGAACACTTGTTATGTGCCTGATACTATGCTGGTTCTTTTACATATCTTTTCTCAGTTAGCTTTCTTCTCTCTTTGCTCTCTTTCTATAGGCAAGAGACAGAATTGATAGCTCAGTCATGAGAAAAGTATCAGAGGAAAAATATACCAGAAAGTTAATTCTTAATGAACCTGCCAGACTTCTAACAGGGGGCATGTAAAATGTCTGACAAATCCCTGTGTTTACAGTACTCAATTGGACAACTTTGATAAAGTATTAGCTGAGTGAATAGGCACAAACAAGTTGGAGCTTTTGAGCAAGTATGTGGCAATATTAGCATGATTGTGATGTCTTTTGGTCTCTAGAGGTCAAAAAGAATACCAAGAAAGGGCGAGAAGCCCTCTCAGAAGACTATTGAGAAGGCCACGTTGCTAAGACTCCATAAGGGGAGCTCAATAAGAATCCAGCCTGGCCAGCATGGCTCAGTGGTTGAACGACAACCTATGAACCAGGAGATCATGGTTCGACTGCTGGACAGGGGATATGTCTGGGTTGTGGGCTCACTCCCCAGTGTGTGGCATGCAGGCATGCAGGCGGCAGCCAATCAATGATTTGCTCTCATCATTGATGTTTCTCTCTCTCCCTCTCCCTTCCTCTCTGAAATCAATAAAAAATATATATTTTTAAAAAAAGGTCCAGGTTACTCATAGACATTCTAAGACTAAGTCCATGAGAAACATGTATAACTAGAAGCTAGATGCATGAAGATTCATGCAAGAATAGGCCTTCCTTCCTCTGGCTGCTGGCACTGCCTTTGCTCTGGCCTGGAGCCGCCTTCCGCCTTTCCATACTGCCCAGAGGCCCAGAGCCACCTTTCACCTTCCCACACTGCCCAGCGGCCTGGAGAGGCGGAACACCTGTATCATTGCCATGGCGATGACACAAGCATCACACCCTGCCCCCTGGCCACTCAACACCTGTGCACAGGCATGCTACCCACAGGCCCGCCATCTTTGTTGGGTTAATTTGCATAGTCACTCCTGATTGGCTATGGGCATAATGGAGGGATGGCCAATTTACATATTTGTCTATTATTAGTATAGATGATTGGATGTCAGCATAAAGGAAAATGCTGACTTCATGAATGGTCCTTTATTTTAGACAAATGGGCTAATGAAAATAATGACAATTTGATAAACTTTTGAAAGTCTCATTCGCCAAACTGAGACTAAACATGGAACAGGCAAATGCTCATACTTTTACTTAACTTCTTGTGGATTTGAGCAAAGTGAGCCCCTGACATGTTAAGGAGCTAAATGTTACCTGGGGCCACACAGTTATGGTGCAGGGGGACATAAACCCATTCCTGGCACTCTCCAGTCTGTATTCCTGCAGCAGTCAAATGTCTGTTTGTTGAAAACAGGGTGAACTTATTTCCAGGAAAAGTGCCTGAGAACAAAATATTTGGGCAATAAATTGTAACAGCTAATTTAAGAATCCCCAAATAGAGGTAAAAAATGAAGCAATTATTAGTTCAAAGAATGCATAACTTCAACCAGAAAGGGGATATGGTCAGAGATGGCATCTTGAAAGTGGTGAGTCACCACAAGTAAAAGTTTAAGTTATAAGCAGTTTGGGAGCCTTCAGGAGAGGTTTTATAGAGTGAACAGCAGCAACAAGTTAGGAATAAAATGTGAGGCTAACACGTGGACTGCAGCCTAGAACGAAAGCTTTGCAGAAAAGCCTCATCCGTCTGAGCTTGTATTTCTGTGTGATTGAATGGATTGGAGGCGACTAAAGCAGCCCTTTTAAAAGCACACGCCTTAATTCAATCAGCTGGTGAATAATATGGGGTCTTTTTGCATTTACATTAATTCATGTTCATAAATACCACTTTAAAATTGAACAAAATCCATAATTTTGTTACTACTGTGAAGAATGGAAAGATAACCTTTGCCTGGAGAAGACAGGGTAAAGATGAGAGCATTGAAATTGAGAGAGAGAGAGCATTTTGGAAAATCATATTAACATTTATTAGCTGCTATCATTTTGAAATGTGATAATTTAAAGAGGAGACTATTGATTTTTAAAAGATAATATGTTGGTTTAAAAAGAAGATTACCTTGTACAGATCTACAATATTCTTTTAAGGATATAACGTATTTCAATGTCATTTCAAAAAATAAACACATTTCCCAAAAATGCAGTGAGGTGAATGGAATAATACAGGTGAGAGCTTTTTGGCCCCAGGAGTTCTGTCAGGGAAGATATTATCGTTTTAACATACCACGGCCCAGACCTGTGAGTGCCAGACAGTGGCTATTTTTACACGATCCCAAGTACCAGTCACAGTGTTTGTGGTGTTAGCACAGAAAGGATCATTCTGCTTCCATCTTCGTGAGCGCCTCCTCCATTGGCACTGGATCCCTCCTCTCCTAAACTGGAAAGTGTTTTCTCATTCAATAAAGCTGAAGTCTATTCCCTACACTGAGCTTTCCCAGTTCTTAGAGGTCTAACGTCAATGGTACGAAGCATCCTATATTTGTATTTATTTTTACTGAGGAGTTATCTAAGGTGATTTATGTAACTAAACGTGAGTTGCAAGGCAGATGCCCAAATTTAATGATCAACTAACAGTTTTTCTTTCAAAATCATACATATGATATACCAAAATATACCTAAGAGCTAAAAATATAAATAAGCATAAATTTCATTGTTTGAAGAGAATTTTTCTTCCTATCACTTTAACAATAAGCAGTTAGTAGGACAATTTAGAAGAACATAGTTTTGGTTTGTTGTTGTTGTTTTATTTTAATTTGTGATATTTATGAGTTCTTTTGGCAAGCCAAGGGTTTTGTGAAGCAAAATTAATGAGTTTTTTTTAATTTGCATTGACTTGTATTTTTGTTTTGTTTTGTTTTGTTTTGTTTTCTTTCAGTTTTGGTCTTTACCATCTCCATTTACTTTTTCATTTAGAAATAATTTCTTTCTCTCCGGATAGCAATCTCAGTGAAAGCCTCTTACATGACTATTTGTTGGACTTTACCTTAGACCTCTACGTTTTTGTTTAGTTAGTATGGTCTCACTATCTAATGGAACAAGTTCTCCATCTTGGTCTTATTTTCAAAACTGCTCTAGCTCTCTGGAGAAATTAACTCTTCCGTATACATTTCAAATCCCTTTTTAATGCTGCCCCTCAAAAAAAAAAGAAGCAAGAAGCTTGGATTTTTATTAGAATTGTATGTAATTTGCATATTAATACAAGAAAATTGATATTATTGTAATGTTCTGTCATCTCACCCATAACATAAATTTCGTATGTGTTCTTTGATAGAGAGCTAAGCTTTCACTGTGAAGATATTTTGCATCTATAATAATAAAAGCGCAATATGCTAATTAAACTAGACCATCTTCTGGATGACCTTCCAGATGACCTTCCCGAAAAAGCCATGGCTGCAAGGGCCCAGTCCCTTGCATGAATTCCGTACATTGGGCCTTTAGTTAATTAGATAAAGCCCTATATGCTATAGTGTTTGTTGCTACTGCAAATATGTCTTGTATTTTATCTTATTATTGATGCAATTAGAGAATACAGTTGATTTTAGTGTATTGATTTTTTTTTATCCACTATGTTGAGCACTTTTCTTAGATTTAATAGCTTATTTGTTTTTCTGGCTTTCCAAATGAATAAATGATCAAAGCAATCTATAAATAAGATATTGTAATCTATATTCTTTTGAACTATCTCTCTTCTGTCTCAATACACATCATTTTTATTTGGGGAATTTTAATAGATCGTGTTAAGTGCAAGCAATAATATTAGAAATCTTTATCTCTGTAAGGCAAATGCTAATATTTTTTATTTTATTAGTTTAATTTATTTTTTATTGTTGACAATATTACAGATGTCCCCCTTTTGCCCCTTCCCTTTCCCCTTTATACCTTCCCCTTTGCCCCCCTCCACCCTTTTTAGAGGAAAATCCATACTGTTTTCCATAGTGGCTGTACCAGTTTACATTCCCACCAGCAGTGAATGAGGGTTCCATTTTCCTCCACAACCTCTTCAATACTTGCCATTACTTGTCTTCTTGATAACAGCCATTCTAACAGGTGTGAGGTAGTATCTCATTGCAGTCTTGATTTGAATCTCTCTAATATCTAGTGAAGTTGAGCATCTTTTCATATATCTGTTGGCCATTTGTATATCTTCTTGGGAGAAGTGTCTGTTCAGGTCCTCTGCCCATTATTAATTCAATTGTTGGGTCTTTTTGTTTGTTTAGTGTTGAGTTGTATGAGATTTATTTTAATATATTGTGGATATTAACCCCTTGTCCAAGCTGTTAATATTTTTTAAAAGATTATTAGAATGACCATTTTCATTATTATATGCAGGAGCATTTATTTTTGGTATGTAGACCTTATCAAGGAAAGATAATTTTTATCTGGGTCTAGTTCATAAAATTTTACCCAACCAGTAAGCTTTGAAATTCATCAGATGCTTTTTATCCCTTACATTTAATAAAATGATTATATGATTTGCTTCTTTTTTAAAAAATTATTAGTGAATCACATTGATTAGTTTTCTGATATTGAACCTACCTTGAATTCTCTGAAATAAACCCATCAGACTATATTGTATAAATTAGTTTTAGGTGCATTTTAAGCCATCTCAAAACTTAGTGGCTTAAAATAGCAATCATTTGGCAATTTAGAACCAGATTCATTTGGGCAGGTTTTTTGTTGTTGGTTTCTTTTTGTGTGTGTGCATATGTTTTGTTGTTGTTGTTGTTGTTTTTTGTCTTCTGGTTTTATTTGGAATAATTTCATACAGTATCAGTGAATTGATGATCCAACTGAGTGACAGATGGTCAGAGAAAGCCACACACACTTGTTTTATGGTTGGTTTGGGCAATGAGAGCACCTTGCCTATTTATCTTTAAAATTCCACATATGTGGAATCTAATGAACAAAATAAACTAATGAACAGAAAAGATCCAGAGACATTGAAGCATGCAACAGACTTACGTATTTAAAGGGAATGGTGGAGGGAGCAGGAAAAGATTAACCAATGAACTTACATGCATATCCCATAGACAGACAGCAGCGCCAGGACTGCCTGGGGAGAGGAAGAAAGTAGGGTCAATGGAAGGATATATGGTGACATCTGTAATGCTTTCAATAATAAAGATAAATTTAAAAAACTAGTAGGCTAGTCCATGCCAACTGTCAGTTTCATTGCCTAGAGCAAATTGTATACCAAAGCCCAGAATCAGTGCTGAAGTTGATGGCCAGGAATGAGGATGTAAGAAGAGTGTTTTACTTTTGAAACATCCTATCATTACAATATGTGTAGACACTTTAAAACTGGGTAGATTATTATAGTCAGATATTGGGGTTCTATTTCATAAGAGATTTGACTACAATATTTTTAATACTGTCCCCATTCAGTATGGTCCTCTTCTACCTCCAACCCTATCATTCTAGCTTAGGATATTTAGATTGATTGAAGGAATATAAATGAGTACTAGATTTTTAAACAATATATTTTCACTCATTTCAGAGAAGGGAGAGGAAGAGAGAGATAGGAACATCAATGAAGAGAGAGAATCATTGATCAGCTGCCTTCTGCACACCCTCTTCTGGGGATCAAGCTGGCAACCCAGTCATGTGCCCTTGACCAGAATTGAACCAGGGACCCTTCAGTCTGCAGATCAACACTCTATCCACTGAGCCAAACTGGCTAGGGCTAAGTACTAGATTTTAAATCACATAGTCTTGGACAAGTGATTCCCATCATGCACTGAGGATGTTCAAAAGCCTTTGCTATCACAGTGGGCTGTAAACCCATATGTGCACCAAGCATTTTCAAGGGACATAATGATACACACTATATTTCACTTATTTCTTACTAACATTTTCCCTATTTTTTTTTTAGCAAATATTGTACAAGGAACAAAAGTTTATTGAAAAGTGCCTCAGGATTAAAAATCGTATTTCTGAGTTTACATTAGACTTTTACCTTGAAGCATTTCTTCTATAATTAGTAACTACTTAAAGCGGACTAAAGACATACACAATTCTTATGCTGGGTTCTTTTTTATTTTTCAATGTAAAAAGTAGTGAATGCTTGAAGAAAAATAAAAATACAAAGTAAGAAGCAAAAACTCTCCACTACCGCATTCCCCACCCTCACAGGGGAAATTACTATAAAGTTAAGATATCACTTTAACCTTGTAAATAACTTAAAAATTATTTACAAGGTTAAAGTGATTCTAAAATGTCCTTGGAGACATTTGACCACTGAAGGATTATGTTGAAGAATGTAAGTAACAATTTGATCTCAGATCCAAAATATATTGGCAAAAAGTAATAATATTGCTCTAACATCATGGTCACAACTCATAGTGCTATATTTAGAACTAAAGAAAAATTTAGGATCATTGGGTTCAATTTCACATTTCTCATATAAGAAATCTGAAAATTCATGAATCATTGAAGGATCTCTAATTGCTGCCAAGTAGTTTCATAATGCTATTTTCTCCTAGTTTGACCATGAAAAGAATGGATTTAGAGGAGGAATAAAATGCTTTAGAGTAGGAATAAGGCCATTTTGATTTTAAGGAATCATGGAGAAATGAAGATTGTTCTTATATAATTTCCTAGTGGATAAAGCTCTTCTAAGATTACATCTCATTAAGGTAGAGAAATATAGGACATTATCTAGAAAATCACATCAATCCACTTCCAGTTAAAGCTATTCTGGACAAACACATCTTTAACTTCATTTGTATTATATAGTACTAGAGGCCCAGTACACAAAAATTTGTGCACTTAGGGGGAGGGGGAGGCCTCAGCCCGGCCTATGCCCTCTGGCAGTCTGGGACCCCTAGGGGGATGTCCACCTGCTGGCTTAGGCCCACTCCCCAGGGGATCGGGTCTAAGCTGGCAGTCATACATCACTCTGGCAGCCCAGGAGCCCTCAGGGGATGTCCACTTGCCAGAGGGGAGCAAGCCTAAGCTGCAATTGGACATCCTTAGCACTGCTCAGGAGGCGGGAGAGGCTCCTACCACCACCGCTGTGCTGGCAGCTGTCAGCCTGGCTTGTGGCTGAGCAGAGCTCCCCCTGTAGGAGAGCACTGACCACCAGGGGGCATCTCCTGAATTGAGCATCTGCCCCCGGGTGGTCAGTGTGTGTCATAGTGACCAGTCATTCCCAGTTGTTCTGTTGTTAGGGTCAATTTGCATATTAACCTTTTATTATATAAGATTGTAAATTATGAATATGCTTTATCTTCTCAGGTCAGATTATTCTAGCCACATGGGGTTTTTTCTCTGTTTATTCCTCTCTCTTTTCCTTTCTTCTTCCCTCCCTCCCTTATTCCCTTTCTATTAGTGAATTGAAAAGAAAGTTCCTTTACATATGCTCAACTATGCAATACCAAGACCTCTAAATATAACATATGTTTTCTAAAAAAGATAAGTAAAGAAAATAATATAGAGCAGAATCTAAAACTTTTTGCTCCTTTCTGTCTTAAAGTAGTTTGGAAACCTCTCCTTTCCAATTCAGGGATGTCAGTTGAGCCTTTGTTTCCAAAACAAAACAAAAACAATTGGCTTACATAGTTCTTTTACAAGGTTATCTTCACCTTTGGAAATTAATAATGATGAAAAGAATGTGATATATTTAGGTAATGTCTTCTTTTTCATCTCACGGGCTCAATGCACTTCCGTTTTGAGCCCTAACCTATTTAATTCTCCAACGAACCTGAGAGGGAACAAAGGGGCAGGTTGTTCTTTCCCTCGTTTCACAGATGAGAAAACTGAGGTTCAAAAAGGTTAAATGATTCGGCAAGGTCATTCTTTGAGATGATACTAGAGCCAAGAATAGCACCCCTATCCTTTCTAATGTGATTCCATTCATTGGTCCACTCTGACTGCAGAAATGCACTCTACCTCTCCCCACACAGCCCCTGCAATGTCTTTTCATTGTGACACTAAGATAGCAACAAGACTGACCAAGCACAAAGAATGCTGTACAAAAGGAGCAGCCCTTTTTGTTGTTGTTGTTGACTCTGTCCCATAAAATTCCACAGCCACACTGCGTGAGAAACAAGAGACATCCATTAAGATCATGTTCTCATTAGTTCTAGCTAGAACTAGATCTTGCAGAAATTAAAGATATGTCTTCTGGCCTGACTGCTACAATGAGTGCCTGGGGAGTCAGAGATGCATTGCTGCTCAGGTAAGTCAAGAATGCCCTTTGCTAATTGTTTCTCCTCCACTTCTTCGAGAATTTAAATGAATGATCAGCATCATATATTATTCTTCAGTACTATTCATCATCCAGCTTGCACATATTTGCAGGAAAGAAAGTTGCCCAAGTCATTAAATCCTCCCATGATTCAAAATCTTATTACCTTAGGTGGCAGTCCAGTAGGTAGCTCACTAGGTGCATTAAATCATCTCTGTTATGGACCTACAAGAACATGACCTTAGGCTCACCAAGCTGTTTCTTCATGGAATGAAAATTGAACTGTGAGGTAAGGGAAAGCTTTTGAAAGTGCCTGGCACTTGCAGTCGCTTAATAAGGCCCACAGCATTCCTGGCCACTCAGCTTGCCCTTTGATTGGTGGTTACTCAGAAATCAATGATAATAAAGCTGTCCAACTTTTCCAAGACTTTTCTCTGTTTTCTGTCTCTGGAATGTGTAATAAAGCAAACCACTCATTTTGTCCATTATCTTGTGTCAATTACTGATCAGGGATAAGTAAGTCTTCCTCTGTAAGCTCCCCCAGGAAAGACCCAGGGTCTTATTTTTCACTACCTTTGACAGCTAGCACAGTCCTTGGCAAAGTTCAAGCACTCAAAAAATGTTCATTAGATGTCTGGATGGATTGTCAATGTCTTGCAACCCACAAATGACTATATTGATATCGTGATTTTTACTTTATAAGTATAAACAGGAAATGACTTAGGTCTGGGAAATAAATGTCTAGCACCTGTCCCTTTCATGTTCATTGTAGGACTTGGTAGTTTATCATGACATTGTGTTTAGGTAATTTGCTAGAGTTTCTCACCAAACTCACAAAAACATTTTACTTACTAGATTAACCAGTTTTTTATAAAGAGATATAACTCAGGAACAGCCAAATAGATCACCTACACAGGGCAAGGTATGGGGAAAGAGCTTGGATCTTCCATGCTTTCTATTGTGTGCTAACTCCCCAAATTTCCATAAATTCACCAACCTGGAAGATCCCTGAACTTGTGTATCCTTTTGGGTTTTTATAGGAGCTTCACTTTACAGGTATGGTTGATTCCATCATTGGCCAGTGGCCATTGAACTCAGTCTTCAGCCCCACCTCCCTCCCCTAAGGTCAGAGGAATGGGACTGAGTGTTCCAACACTCTAATCACACAGTTGGATCCATAGGCAACTAGCCCCTATCCTTCAGTGGAGTTAAAAGATCTCCTTATTAACATAACAAAAGACACCATGGTTTCGCCATCACCTAGGGAATTCCAAGGGAGCTCCTGCCAGAAACAGGGCAATGACTAAACATAAATTTCTTATTATAAATCACAATATCACACTTGTCTAATGCTTGCCCCATCCCAAACAGGTGGTAGTCACCAGGGAAAATAACCTAATATCCAATCTTTGCTACTTATTTTTTAAATCAGATCTAAGAAGAAATGTTTTATGGCTAATAAAAACTTTGCCAATTCATTTATTTTTACATTTTTTAGTTTAGTTTTGAAAATTGTCTTAAGTATCTAAAGGTTAGAACTAAATTTTTCAAGGTAATTTTTTTTTTCCTTTTAGGGTAGATTTAGAGATGCTAGGAACATGTGACAGTCATGTTTATGACCTTTTTGAAGTGATTTGCATTACCTCAGCTCATTTGAATTCAACAACTAAATTGAATTTTATAATTATGGCAATTTTCAGGTTGATGACACTAGATTATTAAACAAGATCTCAGATTTAAACCAGAATATTCCCTAAATATGCTCCAAAGAAGACTGATTTCATAGTTACTCTAATTAGTCAAATAGCCATTTGATTGTTTAGTGCCTTCACTCGAAGTTTGTTAAATATTTTTAATATCAACTGCTTAGGACATTAATGTTAAGTGAAAGAAAAAGAAAGGTTTATGGAATAAAAGTAATTTGAGAAATGCTCTATTCAATTACATTAAATATGTTTCTTGTCTGGGGGACTTTTGAGATATGGAATGAACTATAAGGCACCCTGTGAATTTACATGTTAGTAGAATTTGGTGTGAAGTGTTTTTATACTTCATTTGGCTACACAACCTTTTGTTGATTGAAATTTTAAAGGATTCTTACTTCTAGAAACATTAAAAAATGCTGTTTTAATCTCAGTTATGCCCATTGAAATCAGCATTTGGAAAGAGTTCCACAGATAAGTTTATCCACTTTCCGATATGGAAATCTACACCATATTCATGCTATAGGCTCATCTGCTGGCTGTGGAGGAATATTCAGCTGATCTTATAGTTGGAAAGCTTTTATGTTGGATATTTAAAAAACTTTTAAGTGCATTTTACTATTGGAACATTTTAACTTTAAAAAATTGTTTATTGGCCCTAGCTGGTTAGGCTCGGTAGATGGAGCTTTGGCCTGTGGACTGAAGGGTCCCAGGTTCAATTGCAGTCAAGGGCACATGCTTGAGTTTCGGGCTCGATCCCCAGTGTGGGGCATGCAGGAGGCAGCTAATCAATGATTCTCTCTCATCATTGATGTTTCTGTATCTCTCTTCCTCTCCCTTCCTCTCTGAAAACAATGAAAATATATATTTAAAATATTTCTTTATTGGATCTAAATCTGACTTCTGGATTAAGATATATCCTACTCAAGTAAAAGAATTTTTATTTTTCAATGATGTTTTGATACCTGAAAAATAATACCACTTAAAATCCACAAGCAATAATCATTTATATGTCAATTATATCTCAATAAAACTGGAACAATTAAAGACCAATGTTTAATTGAAAGTAGTTTTAAAAATAATTTTGATTTGAAATTTATGTTGAAATAGGTTTGTCATTAAGTAAATACTAGTGAATTTTTTCATATATCTAATAAAATTTAGGTGGAATTGCAATTATGCAGAATTGCTAGAATGAAAAAACAAAAGAGTTGCATATTGCTTTGAGTGATTATTCCAACAAAACTGGATTAAAGCACAGTGGGCTGCTCTTCACTGCTTGGCCAATGCTAGCAGCTCAGTCAAGCAGGATGGTTCTAACAGTCACCCAATGTATCAGGAATAAAGTGATATTAAATAGGAGCATTGTATTCTTATGACTTTTATCCAAAGCATTCATTATTTTCCCTAAGGACTTTTCTTAATTATTTGATGTCCAAATAAATTTACTTTGCAGTCCTTATTGCACCCCTTTCTCTTTTGGAATTGTAAACTATATATTTTTGCCATGTTCTAATTATCAATGACTTTGTATGTTTATTCTAACAGATTTCTAATATGATCTACAATGGCTTTATGGATCTCTATCTGCCTGATTTAGAGTTTCACTTAGCAGTTTTTTGAATTTCATTTTTATTATGTACATAGTAGAAATATCTATATGAATGTATAGTGTATACGGTATTATCTTTATATCATGCTTAGAAGGACTGGATTCTCTGGGCAACTTAAAATCATGAGGACATAGATGAGTATGCCTGGATATCAAGAACCCCCTGCTAGGTGGAAATAGGAGTAATGAACTCCCAAATCTTCGAATCTCTATTCTTATTTGCCTCCAGTCCTTCATTCTGGAGTCCTTGTCAATACTGAGTTGTTGACTGTTTGCAGGCCTCTCATCATCTGTCATTGCTAAGTTCCAGTTGATGACCTTTTAGTTTTATCTTTTGTTTTTGAAGTGATGATCTTAGCCAAGCCAGAAGCATGTTCGATTCAAGGTTTAGAGTTTCAGCAGTTGTAACAGTAAGGGAAAGATGAGTTGTTCTCAGCCAGCACAGTCTTCCACCCAAACTTCCTTTTGTGTAGCTTCCTAAAACAGAAAGATAGACAACCAGACTGAATGATTGAACCTATAACTATGACTAGAAATCTACTTCTCAACCTTGGCTTCCTGGGCATGCCATCCTGCTCAAAAGCAGCCTGCCAGATGAAATCTCAGTTCTCTAGCTTGGCATTCAAAATAGTGCATACTCTACTCCCCTCAAGTTCACTGCTAGCCCCACTCCTTGCTTCTTTCTTTCACACGCAAAAAGTCTACTCATCTGGCTGCATTTACTTAACTGGAGTACAGGAGTTACTTTTTTTTTTTTTTTTAATCCTCACCTGAGTATATTTTTTCCATTGATTTTTCAAAGAGAATGGAGGGGAGAGAGGATGAGGGGAGAAAGAGAGAGAATGAACTATATGAGAGAGACTGCAACTGAGGTACCTGCCCTTGACTGGGACTCAAATCTTCTGTCTGCAGGCCAACACTCTAACCACTGAGAAAAACTGGCCAGGGCCAAGTTATTTTTATTATTATTATTGAATTTATTGGGTGATATTGGTTAGTCATATTATATAGGTTTCACATTTACAATTCTATAATACATCATCTGTATACTGTATTGTGTGTTTACCACCCCAAGTCAAATCTCCTTCCATCACCATTTATCCCCCTTTTACCCTCTTCTATAACTTCTTTTTGTCGTATTCCAATGTGTCCTCTTTCCTTTGCCTAGAAAATCTCTTCAAATTTTTCACAGTCCTAAATCCAACTTGGCCTTTACTTTGCTACCATTACTACTTGGCCTTAAGGAAATGTTATCCTTTCCAGGATTAATATGTCAATCAATCAATAAATCATTAAACCATTAATATGTTCGTAGATTCCTTCAACACAGTTTTACACCCTCAATCCATATGAAGTCATTTTTTATTAAGAATAGCTATATTGCTCCCCTAGAAGTGTGTTTTAACTTACTTATTTAACTAAGTGCTATCTAAAATGATAGTATAATATTTGTCATTGTGTTGGGTTTTTTTACCTTTAACGTTTCTAGGACATTAGCAGCTGGCGATGTCAGCTTCTTGAAACTTTTAAAGTACACCTTAAGTTTTTCCAACCCCCTAATGCCCTGTCTTGTTTTACATTTAGTGGGTGTTCAATAAGTTTGACTTGGACATTTTAGAAAATGAAGAAAATCCCCCGAGTCCTACTCATCTCTATTCTTGACAAGTGTGGCTCCTTCTCTTTTCTTACACATCTTACTCTTTTACAGCAGCTGCTCAAATGTGTTTGATGGAACTGCGAGAAAAGACGTTTACGGGTTTTAAGACCTAAGCCAATAGACGTAGTCATATGCAGTACTTTTTCCACATGACGATTGTATTCTTAAACGTATACAATGGATACTTGAACTTTTATAATTTTATGATGAATCATGTAAAATAGTCACCAATATTTTAAAATACTTTTTAGAGTGAAATTTTTTTCAAAGTTTTTTTTTTTAATTTTTATGACTATAACAGTTATTTTATAATGAAGAGGAGCCAAAACATGACAGATTTTTGTTTTTGTTCTGTTTGTTTTATACCATATTATAAATATGGAGATACTGAGACTACTTTTACTTCTATTCCATAGCAGTACATAAGCACAATGTTTTTAAAATCTCATGTATAAATATTAAATTTTACCATTACCTGGGTGCCGGATATGAAGAAATGTGAATCATTGAAATATTTCTAATTTCCTGATTTTAAAATAGAAAGCACTTTCTCAAACCTTCATCTCCTCACACAGTCATAAAGTTTCCATCTTTAACAAAAGTCACTTGGTTCTATGCATGCCAATGAAGTTGGCTGTTAAATTTACAAATTCATGTTAATGTGTTCTCTGCTAACATTGGGAATTTTTTTTCTGTGTATCCATTGGCATTTCACTCTTCATCAATGTGATATAAATGCTTGGGTGAGTTTGACCAAAAGGCATCTAAATTCATGGAAATTAATGTGGAAGTGGGACAATAGAATGAAATATCACAACTGATGGGCTTGATGCTCTTATTTAATTCTGTACTCAAACATATTAAATGTAGATTTTTTAAAACTAAGTCTCGGTTCTGTATATGTAGTTCAGTCAGCAGCAGAATTATTTCTAAAGCATTCCATCTTCTAACCTAGCCCGTCAACTTCAGCCTATACACATAATAGCAGTCAGACCTAGATTGGTTTTTCTCTGTTCCAATCAGCAAGGTGTAGAGAGAAAATAGGAACCTCATTTGAGTAGAGTTTCCAATATAGACCCAGGGTAAATTTTTAACATGGCGCTGCCATTGTTCATGTTACGATGAAATCAATTTATTGATCAGTCTTTTGTTTACATGTTCTTACAAAATCCTGTATTCCTTCATTCAGCACATTTCCATCTACTTCCCCTGTACCAAATACTGAAGCTACAGTGATGAGCAAATCAGACCTAGCCCATATAGTCATAGTTCTTACATTTCAGAAAGCACACAAGACTACAAGGACCGGTAGGAAGCAGGGGCTCAGACATCAATTAAGTGATCACAGAAATATATGTGACATGAATAACGCTGCTGAGGAAGCAAGTCAAAGGAGATCCACTGTTTTCAGGAATTTCAAGAAAGACTTCCCTGTGGCAGTGCCGTTTGAACTGAGATCAGAGGGGTGCATCACCTAAGCAATGCCAGTGTTGGGGACAGTTTAAGAAATGAACGATACCAGGAGATGAAACTTTATTAATTCAGAACCTATTATGTGCCTATACTATTCCCAGCCCTGAGCTGTAAGAAAAAAAAAAAGAATGATTCCAGCTCTTGCTGGTTTGGCTCAGTGGATAGAACTTAGGCCTGCTGACGGAAAGGTCGACTCCGGTCAAAGGCACACACCCAGGTTGTGGGCTCGATCCCCAGTGTGGGGCCTGCAGGAGGCAGCCAATCAATAATTCTCTCTCATCATTGATGTTTCTCTCTCTCTCTCTCTGACTCTCTCCCCATCTCTCTTCCTCTCTGAAATCAATAAAAAAATGTATTTAAAAAAAGAAAAGAAAATGATTCCAAAAAACACCAATGTGACAGCTGAGTGGAGACAGGGTATGTTGCAAAATGAGCTGATTTAAGGAAACCACTGGAAGTAACCCTGAGGATTTTTTCCAGTTCAGACATAGTTGTCTCCACTTGCCTAAGAAGGGGGTTGCAGAGATTCCTAGTAGCTCTATTCAGGAGAATCTCAGCAAGCCTGTCACTAGTTGTGTGACCTCAGGCAGATTACTTAACCACTTTATGCCGCAGTTTTCTCATCTGTCAAATGATAGGATTAATAATGCCATTTAGGGTTTTGTGAGAATTTGTTAAGAGTTTATGAAAATGTCCGGAAAATAATCTCTACATAAACATTAACTATTGCATTTATATGGTATTTTTTTGCCTATGGTTTACTAAATTAGAAGTTGAAGAAAATGAACATAATTAAACAATGGTGAATGTTAGCATCATACTTATTCCAAGTAAATTGCAAGTGATAAATAAAAATTTCCATACGAGGCCAAAATTCAGGTAGAGAGACAGAAAAATGTTGAAAGAAGCAAAGCTGATGATAGAAACTGTTTAATATATATGCATTAGAAAATGACACCTGGGAAAACTGGAAATCAATAAAGTTTTGTTAATTGCTAGTTTTTGGAAAAGGATGATGGATGTTTGCAATAAATTTAAATTTAGAAGATTTTTTTTTAAATGTTCCCTGGGAAGAGAGAGGCACAAATAAATGCTCATGATTTCATGGCTTGGGCTGAAGCATTTCTCAAATGTCCTTGAAAGTTCCCAAAGACAATCTTTCCTAGAAAAGTATTTCTCTTGTGAGCAAATAATATTCTTGCCTAGAAATGAAATTACATTGCAGCTGAACTGATAGCAAGATTGGAAGCAGAAGTTCAGGGGGGAAAAAACCACATCACATAGCAAACTAGAGTCTGAGGCTCTGTATCTCAACTCCCTCAACTTTACAAGGGTTGTCCTATGTCTTAAGTCAAAAGAGTCCAAAGAAGAGACTTGCCTACTCTTTACCTAACCATTAAAGGTCTTTATTTGGAGTTATTTTTTATTACGACTCTTTTGCCTTAAGTGTTTTATGGTTTTGCTGCACAATCGATAAGCTGATGTTTCTTTTCAAGAAATATCTCTTTGCTTGCCCAGACGGTATTGCTCAGTGGTTGAGCATCAACCCGTGAACCAGGAGGTCATGGTTCGATTCCAGATGAGGGCACATGCCGGGGGTTGTGGACTTGATCCCCAGTAGGGGCATGCAGGAGGCAGCCTATCAATGTTTCTGTCTCATCATTGATATTTCTATCTCTATTTCCTTGTTTTTGAAGAAAGCTTCATATACCCCAAGGTACTTTATATGTGCATCTCTATGAGGCAGGTAGAGCAAAGCCTGTCAACAGTATTTTACAGAAGAAGTGGAGGCTATAAAGGAAAGCTGCTTGTTCAAGGTCATTCGGTGAGTTAGACAAGGCTTGCATCACAGGAATTCTCAAGTTCGCAGGAAATCTTAATGTTTCCATCCACCTTTTCTCAAGTATTTTTTTCCATACATTTCCCATTTATGCAAAATGAAGTCCATTAGGCACCTAGTACTTCCCTCATGCTACTTGGTCTAGTGAGGTAGCCTGCTGAAGACGACTCAAACTATTCAGATGCTTGGTCACATGAGCTTTAGAATTTGAATTCCAGCTCCATTGCTTACTTGAAAGAAGTTTCTTAATCTCTCATAGCCTGTTACTTCTATTACATGACAGTTTTTTAAAAAATATGTTTTTATTGATTTCAGAGAGGAAGGGAGAGGAAGAGAGAGAGAGAGACAGACAGAAACGTTAATTATAGAGAGAATCATTGATCGGCTGCCTCTTGCACACCCCCTTCTGCATGCAACTGGGGCATGTGTCCTGACTGGGAATGGAACTGTGACCTCCTGATTCATAGGTCGACGCTCAACCATTGACCCACATGGGCAGGCTGGGCAATTTTAATCGTGTTGTGTGTATTCATTCACTCAGTGAAGTACCTACTACGTCAAATACTCTGCTAAGAATGGTTAAACTCCTCTCAGAGGCTGGAAGGCATTGCATCGTGCAGTGGATAGCAGAGGGTAGTTTAGAGATGACTCTTGACTTCATTTTAGGAGCAGGTGGAAGGCTCAGATGACAGCTGCAGCGAAAGGACTCTTCCATAGGTCATAGAGGCAGGCCCAGAGACATCTGAAGTGACAATATCTTGTGACTTTAGACAGGCATGCCACACTTCCAGCCTCAGTTTCCAGGAATTGAAGATGGAAACAATGATCAAACAAGCCTCACAGAGTTCAGATTAAATTAAGTGGTACAGATTAAATTAAGGTTATATAAGCATGGAAAGTAGCATAGGTATTTGGTAACTTATTTTACATGAGTGAATGTGTAAATAAAAGCAGTCCCCACGATCCTCCCCAAACCAGTGATCACGGCACTCTGATTTTCCAGCTGAGTCTGGGCATGGACTGCCATCATATGCAGCCATCATATCAGGCAGCCCTGACCATATTGATCATTTGGAAACTCTTGCCCCTCTGCTGTAATATAAGTTAATTTTAATGTTAGTTTTTTTTAGGTATGTGGGCATAAATAGCAGGAAACAAATATATTTCAGATTTTTAATTCAAAAATTTAGCAAACTATTCTTTTATTATTTCTCATTTTACCTGTAGATACACTGAGCAGTTATATTTTCTTCTGCATCCAGGCAAAGAGACTCTTAGGAAAACATTTTAAAAAGTTAATTTCACCTATAAAATAATGGGAGTCTCTCCCTACTTGATCTAGATGTATGCTAACTCTAACTTTAGGGGGGCACTACAGACAAAGGCAATTTTTAGAAGATTCTAAATTATTTCATTCTTGATACTGTATTTAGTCATAATAAGAAGATAGGATTTTATGAAAACCTTTTCTTTTCCTTTTCTCGTACCTGTACTTGTGAGAGAGAATGTGTGCCTGCTTCACTGTGAGTTTTTCAATTAGTTGAGTTGCTAAAATCAGGTTTGAAGGTTAGTTTCTGCTGATTTAGCTTACCCTGATAAAATTATGATTGCTCAGCAAACATTTACTATGCCTTTCTTAAAAAAGGAAGTTTAAAAAAATACAAAAATACATGATCGTATTTGCTCATGATGCTAGGATTTTTTTACATATGTGCATATTTATTTACTTAAAGTGATTTTAGGTTCACAGCAAAATTGAGCAGAAGGTGTAGAGATTTCCCATACACCACCTGTCCTCTACTGCAGCTATACGCACAGTCTGTCCTACTATCAGCATCTCTCACTAGTGTGGTATATTTATTACAATTAATAAACCTAGGTTGTTACATATTTATCACCCAGAATCCAGAGTTAAGCTTAGTGTTCACTCATGGTGTTGGGTTGGAGAAATTTGTAATGACTTGTAATCAACATTATAGCATCATACAGAGAAGTTTCACTACACAGAATCCTCTGTGTTCGGTCTATTCATCCCTTCGTCTCCACGAAATTCTGATAACCACTCATCTTTTTACTATCAAATAGGTAGAATCATACTATATGTAGTATTTTCAAATTGGCTTCTCTCACTTACTAATATGCAGTTATGTTCCCCCTGAGCCTTTTTATATCATACACTTTTATAGTAGGGAGTATGCACAATGGGTGATAGTCAGAGAAAACTTTGTTCTATGACTTTGCTATACCAATTACAATTTTTAAAATTTATTTTAGAGAGAAAGGTTGAGAAAGATTTGTTGTTCCACCTATCTATGCATTCATTGGTTGATTTCTGTATATATACTGATTGGGAGGCAAATCCATAATGTTGGCATATCGGGACAATGCTCTAACCAACCAGCTACTCAGACAGGGAAGATACCAATCTATATATATAAAAACCTAAGCAACCGTTATGACTGGATGACCATATGATCTGACAGTAGCTATGATGCACACTGACCACCAGGGGCAGACACTCAATGCAGGAGCTACCCGCTGGTGGTCAGTGCATTCCCTCAGCCAACCTCCTGTGGCTGGCCAACCTCTTGCAGTCCTGCCCCCAAGCAGGCTGGCCCCAATTGGGACTGAGTGAGAGGGCCCTAACTGGTCCTGATCGCCAGCCAGGCCAAGGGACACCGCCTATGTACAAATTTGTGCACTGGGCCTCTAGTTAATATATAATACACAGCCACTAGGAGCTATAGAGCATGACATCAATGTAAAGCATAGTTTTTTTGTTTGTTTTAATTTAAATATTTGAAGACTCTTCATTATTTAGAGACAATACTTGAAATTGCTAAACTACGATTAGTGACATAGCAATCATGACATTTTAACAATTCTCAAATCATGAAACGTAGAGATGGATGACTTTCCTCACACATTTATAAGATAATGTTTCTGCAGATGAAATTAAACTAGTTTGATGTAGCCTCTCATGAGTTGCCAGACTTAATGGCCACTTACTTTCAATCACTCTAGTACCCATGATTCCCAGCACTTGGGGCTGGGCCAATTCTCCCTTTGAGTTCCCTGACCTTGTTGAGTTGCTTTTCATGTACTACTCATATGTGAAAACCCTATTTCCAAAAAGTGGCTTCTGTGTGAGTTCCTTATACTCATATCTCATTTTATTTTGCCTGATTGGACCCAGACATACTCTCAAGAATCATACATTACCAAGAATGTCATCAACATGTGTCTAGCCAATAGGAAGAACATGATCTAAAGATACTTCTCAGCTGACGAAAGCTTTAGAGAAGTCCAAAGTGGCATATGATTTGTAAATAGCAGCATGTAACTTCTGGAGACTGGCTGACATTCTCATGTAAAACAGCATGAAAATGCTTTCTAAAGGCAGCCATCACCTTAATTTAGAGGAGTCTTCCTTCAGCAACTACCTTAGCCTATGCTGCGTCCTTACTTCGGCTTATCTGTGTGGCTCAGTTCTAGCCCCCCAAAAAAGCTGCCAAGAGGCAACTTGTTTGTCTTGGGAGCCAGCCCAACATGAAAAGTTTGCAGGTGGAATCAGAAAGAGCAGCTGCAGGAGGAGAGGTGGGGGTAGATGACAGCTAATGATTCAGAAAGCAATTTGCATGTGAGCCTTCTGCTTAACAGAAAGTAGCATGTGTGATGGTTTACCATCCACCACCAAGCTGGCTTCTATACCCTGAGCCCTTATTCAGTCAATACCAGAGTCCTGAGAGAATGTCCAGCACACAGCTTCTACTGACCTGAGTTAACATGACCTGCCATCTAGGATTTCAAAGAGCTTTTCATTTATGAGAACACAGGGATTTATTTCTTCCTGAGGCTCAGGATGCCCAGTCCCACACAAACTGTTTTAACAACAAATGTTGAAGTACAGATTCAAGGCCATCTAGCTACTAGTACTGTGTACTAGGCTTTGCACTGTGTGCTTTACATATTGGATCTTATGTAATGACAGATCTCTGAAGTGGGTGTTTTAAGATTTCTGCCAAGGGCTCTGCATACAAGGAAAAATAACTAGAAGAAACCAAAATATTATTTATTTATAGTGAGCTTTAGAATTCTAAAGGAGGCCCTTTGCCTTCTCTCTCTCTCTCTCTCTTGCCTCCAAATCACAGATGACTTGATCACAGGACAAGCTTAAGCTAACATGCTTTATTCTACAAATCATAGGCTGAGGTACTGGAATAGACTGTGTGACTTGTTTGTCACTTTCCAGTGCAATAACTGTATTCAGTGCTCAATAGATGTTTAATTATTGACCAGTAACATTAGCAGATCCTCTTCCAGGAATAGGAGGGGAGGGAGGAGGCACCTGAATTCATATTCCCTCCCAAACATGTGAAGGCTGAAGCATGTTTGGAGGAGAAACATATATGTTTGCAACATGTTTGATTCTCTGTTTTATAGATGTGCAAAGGGAAGAATGGAGAGGCTGAATCACTTGTCTATGTGACCTAGCCTATGCTTTTAACCTTTCTATTAAACTTATTCTTTCTCACCGGTGAATTTACCTTTTATACTTATGTCCTGAGAAATGGACCACAGTTCAAGATAAAAGTTAAAAACCATAAATAAACTCAAAATCCACTGTATTTTCATTAACTAAGATAGTCATTTGTTTTTTAAATTATTTTTTATTGATTTCAGAGAAGGGAGAGATATAGAGATAGAGATAGAGATAGATATAGATAGATAGACAGATAGATAGAGATGATTAGAGAGAATCACTGATGGACTGCCTCCTACATGACCCCTACTGGGGATGGAACCTAAAACCCAGGCATAGGCCCTGACTGGTAATTGAACAGTGACCTCCTGGTTCAATGCGTAACCACTTAGCAACACTAGCCAAGCAGTCATTTGTTTTTTTTCAATGAAGTCTTCCACCTTTTAGTGGCCATGAGTAACTAATTATGTGCTTCAGTTGATCAAATAGACAGGTATACTATTTCATATAAGAACTAGGGGCCCGGTGCACAAAAATTTGTGCACTCGGGGAGTCTCTCAGCCCGGCCTGTGCCCTCTCACAGTCTGGGATCCCTCGGGGAATGTCCACCTGCTGGCATGCCTGGCCAGCCTGGGTGAGAGGCTGATGGCTGTTTTTAGGCTGGCCAAGCCCTCCAGTGTGGACCCTCACTCCATTGGGGTGTGGCCAGCCTGGGTGAAGGGCTGAGGGGCATTTTCAGGCTGACCACAGTCCCTCCAGGATTCGAGTCCCTACTGGGGTGTCTGGGCAGCCTGGGTGAGGGGCTAAAGACTGTTTTCAGGCTGCTCACAGCTCCCCATTGTTCCAACGTCCCAGCCCAGGGGGCTGGCTGGAAGCAGGTTTCTGGGGTTTATTTATCTTCTATAATTGAAACACTGTTGCTTTAAGCTGAGGCCTAGGCAGGTAACAAAACCTCCTGTTTCAGCTCCGTGGCTTCTATAATTGAAACATTGTTACCATGACCAGAGGCTCAGCCAGCCTAGGCAGGCAGTTGCAATGGAAACCTCTGGTTTGCTCTAGCTCCGTAGCTGCTGGCCTCCATCTTGGCTGGGTTAATTTGCATACAGCGCTCTGATTGGTTGGGATGCATGGCTTGGCTGGTGGGTGTGGCTTAGGTGTCTTGGGTGATGGTCAATTTGCATAGTACTCTTTTATTATATTAGATAATATATTTCTTTAAGGTCTATGTGTGCTTCTAGAGTTTAGATTTTATTTTATTTTTTGAGTTGGAATTCATTTAACAAATATATTTTTAAATCTTTATTGTTCAGATTATTACAGTTGTTCCTCTTTTTCCCTCCATAGCTCACCTCCTCCCAGTTACCACCTGACCATCTGCCCTTACACCCCCCACTGTCCTCATCCATAGATGTATGATTTTTGTCCAGTCTCTTCCCCCCCCCCAACATCCCTTTCCCCCTGAGAATTGCCACCCCTTTTCCCTCTAGAATTGCCAGCCCTCTCCCTTTCTATGCCCCTGATTTTATTCTATTCACCAGTTTATTCTGTTCATCAAATTTTTATTCACTTGATTTTTAGATTCACTTGTTGATAGATATGTATTTGTTGTTCATAATTTTTATCTTTACTTCTTCTTCCTCTTCTCAAAGGATACCTGTCAGCATTTCATATAATACTGGTTGGGTGGTGATGAACTCCTTTAGCTTTTTCTTGTCTGTGAAGCTCTTTATCTGACCTTCAATTCTGAATGATAGCTTTACTGGGTAAAGTAATCTTGGTTGTAGGTTCTTGCTATTCATTACTTTGAATATTTCTTGCCACTCCCTTCTGGCCTGCAAAGTTTCTGTTGAGAAATCAGCTGACAGTCGTATGGGTGCTCCCTTATAGGTAACTAACTGCTTTTCTCTTGCAGCTTTTAAGATTCTCTCTTTTTCTTTTGCCCTTGGCATTTTAATTATGTTGTGTCTTGGTGTGGTCCTCCTTGGATTCCTTTTGTTTGGGATTATCTGTGCTTCCTGGACTTGTAAGTCCATTTCTTTCACCAGGTAGGGGAAGTTTTCTGTCATTATTTCTTCAAATAGGTTTTCAATATCTTGCTTTCTCTCTCTTCTGGCACCCCTATAATTCTGATGTTGGTACACTTGAAGTTGTCCCAGAGGCTCCTTACACCATCTTCATATGTTTGGATTCTTTTTTGCTTTTCTGGTTGGGTGTTTTTTGCTTTTTTGTATTTCAAATCTTTGACTTGATTCTTGCAATCTTCTAGTCTGCTGTTGGATCTCTGTATATTATTCTTTATTTCAGTCAGTGTATGCTTAATTTCTAGCTGGTCCTTTTTCACATCCTTGAGGGTCTCACTAAATTTATCAGCAGTCTCTAGAAAATTCTTGAAAAACCTTATAACTGTGGTTTTAAATTCTATATCCAGTAAGTTTGCTTTCCTCCGTTTCTGTCATTTGTGACCTGTTTCTTTGTCTCCACATTTTGGCTGCTTCTACACATTGATAGAGTGGCTTTCTGTGCTAGGTGTCCTATAGGGCTGAGTGGCTCCACTTCCCCAATTACCTGAGGTGGACACTTTTGGTGCACTCCTTTGTGGGCTTTGTGCACAGTCTTGTTGTAACTAAGCCTGGATTATTGTTGATATCACTGGGAGGAATTGACCTCCAGGCCAATTGGCTGTGAGAATCAGCTGTGTCTACAGTGGGAAAACTCTGTGCTAGAGACACCCTTATGGGGCAAGACTTGCTTCAGTGGGACTTTGGTGCTCACTGAGTCTGCCCCCTGAGTGTGTCCCTTATGGATCTGAGGAGTTGTAATCTGGATGGTCCCACTCTGACCACTGGGTACACTGGCTCTTGGATCTCTTAAGGAGGTGCTAATTTAGGCTCTGCCTGAGGCTACCCAGCCTTTTATATGCAAAAGCCTCTGCATACAGCTTGGGTGGGGTGGGGTCTCAGGGAATCAACAGGGCAGAGCAAACGGCTATGACTGATCTTTAGCCCAGCCCTAAGAGGCCCTGGGTTTCAGTGTCCCATAGTAATTATTGCAAGCACCACTGAGAGAAAGCTGCTCTGGAGTTCCTCCTGCTGCCAAACAGTCCAGCTTCTCCCTGTATGAGTCTGGATCCCCAAAAACTCACCCGGAACTGGACTTGAGAGCAGTTGGGAGCTTGTGACTCCCTCCAGATTGAAAAAGATAATCGAGTCCTCAATTGCCAGCCCTCTCTGTGCACGCCTCTGTACCTCTGTACTTTATTTCAGCACCTTCTCTAAGTCTCTGTGTGCTGTTTTCTTCCCTTCTAGTTGTAGAATTTTCACTCAACCAGCCTTCCTGTGGTTCTGGGTGGTGTCCACCTTTTCTTTTCATTGTAGTTTTGAAGTGGTTGTGTGACGCAGCAATTTCAGGTGTTTACCTATGCCACCATCTTGGTTTCTCCTCTAGAGTTTAGATTTTAAATCAAATAGGTTTCTGTTTTCCATGAAAGAAATGAATACACTATATCACTTGAAAACTTATCAACTTTTTTTTATAGCTGTAAGTAGTGACTATTGTTGAGTTGTTGGACATGATAGATAAAGCCATATCCTTCAGAAAAATCACAAAATTTAGGAACTCTAGAGTGCATATATCTCAGAACTGTAAGAAGAGACCTAGGGAAGACTAACTGCTTGAAAATATATTACAAATCAATATTGAAATAGAGTTTAACTCATAATTCATCTGGAAAGAAACTCAGAACATGATTGCCAGCTAGTTAATATTCTGTTCAAAGATGATGGAAACACTGTCGAAGTATGGTATTCTAACTGCCATTGCAATTGTCAGATCTCAAACAGCAGTGCATTAGTTATGCTCAAATGGATAGAGAATATTGAATAATTAAGTGAAGAGGAAGTAGGAGACCTGCATTCTAATCTGGTCTTGGCCACTGCCAGGGGTAATGTTGACTTCAAGCCCATCACACAATCCTTTACTGCCTTGGTTTTCTTACCTGTAAGTGAAGGAGTGACCATAATTCATTAAACATCCATCATGATCTTTCATTCTATGATTCCAGAAGCATCTCTTGATTTAACACAGTTTGAGGATTTATGCCTAAACTCAAGCAAGAAGAAAAATGTACTTTTATTTATAAAACGAGCTTGACATTGCATTAACATAGCAAATGAAATCTTTTGAGTATTGTCCAAAGAATCACCAAATTAGAATTCATCTCCACTGTTGGTTTTTATTGTCTGTTTAATTTTTACTAGATCTATAATAATTTTATTTTTCCTCTGCACCTGGACTGGCAGACTGAGTGGTTGGAGAACCACATCGACACTTATTTTAGATGCTTTGTTCTGAGAGCCAACTCTGTGATCTTTGCTCTGTCTACGAATTATTTATTTAATTTGATGTGTTTTTCCCTGGATTCATGGAATTTCCTTTGTTATGATGTTTCTCCCCATTTAGCGGGCTGTAAATACAGCTGAGTAACCCTCTCTGATGGCTGAACACATACCAGGTCTTTTGCATGAAGGATGCTAGTTATCTTCCTGCTCATAGGCCCATTACATTTCCATTTATTTACTTTGTTTCTGCTTACCCATGACAGTAGTGTCTGTGGAGTAAATAAAATAATGACATTTCATACTTATTTATTTATTTGGATGATAGAATTTTATTTTTTTTAAATTTTGTTTTATTGCTTAAAGTATTACAAAGAGTGTTAAATAAGTCTCCATTTTCCCCCTTGACCTTACCCCCTCCTCCCCTATCCCCCAGTGTCTTGTGTCCATTGATTATGCTTATATGCATGCATACAAGTCCTTCAGTTGATCTCTTAGCTCCTCCCCAACCCTCCCAAGCCTTCTAGCTGTAGTTTGACAGTCTGTTCAATGCTGTTCTGCCTCTGTATCTGTTTATGTTCATCAATTTATAATGGTCTTTTTTATCCATAAATAAGTGAGATCATGTGGTATTTATCTTTCATTGACTGGCTTATTTCACTTAGCATAATGCTCACCAGTTCCATCCAGGCTACTGCAAATGATAAGAATTCCTTCTTTTTTACAGTAGCATAGTATTCCATTGTGTAGATGTACCGCAGTTTTCTAATCCATTCATCTGCTGATGGGCACTTAGGCTGTTTTCAAGTCTTAACTATAGTAAATTGTGCTACTATGAACATAGGGGTGCATATATCCTTTCTGATTGGTGTTTCTGGTTTCTTGGGATATATTCCCAGAAGTGGGATTGCAGGGTCAAATGGGAGTTCAATTTTTAATTTTTTGAAGAAACTCCATACTGTCCTCCAAAGTGGCTGCACCAGTTTGCATTCCCACCAGCAGTGCAGGAGGGTTCCTTTTTCTCCACATCCTCTCCAGCACTTGTCATTTGTTGATTTGTTAATGATAGCCATTCTAACGGGTGTTGTTTTGACTTGCATCTCTCGGATGAGTAGTGACTTTGAGCATGTTTTCACATGTCTCTTGGCTTTCTGCTCAATATTTGACAAAGGAGACAAGAACATACAATGGAGTCAAGACAGTCTCTTCAATAAATTGTGTTGGGGAAATTGGACAGATATATATACAAAAAAAATGAAACTAGGCCACCAACTTACACCATACACAAAAATAAACTCAAAATGGATAAAGGACTTAAATGTAAGATGGGAAACCATAAAAATACTAGAGGAATTTAAAGGCAACAAAATCTCAGACATATGCCGAAGCAATATTTTTACCTAGGGCATTGGAAACTAAAGAGAAGATAAACAACGGGACTACATCAAAATAAAAAGCTTCTTCACAGCAAAAGAAACCATCAACAAAACAACAGGAAAGCCCACTG
>PVJC01017462.1:0-25646 GCA_004026665.1 Murina feae | reverse complement strand
AGAGGGAGCAAGATATTGGAAACCTATTTGAAGAAATAATGACAGAAAACTTCCCCCACCTGGTGAAAGAAATAGACTTCCAAGTCCAGGAAGTGCAGAGAATCCCAAACAAAAGAAACCGAAGGAGGACCACACCAAGACATATCATAATTAAAATGCCAAGAGCAAAAGACAAGGAGAGAATCTTAAAAGCTGCAAGAGAAAAGCAGTTAGTTACCTATAAGGGGGCACCCATACGACTGTCAGCTGATTTCTCAACAGAAACTTTGAGGCCAGAGGGAGTGGCAAGAAATATTCAAAGTGATGAATAGCAAGAACCTACAGCCAAGATTACTTTACCCAGCAAAGCTATCATTCAGAATTGAAGGTCGGATAAAGAGCTTCACAGACAAGAAAAAGCTAAAAGAGTTCATCACCACCCAACCAGTATTATATGAAATGCTGAAGGGTATCTTTGAGAAGAAGAAGAAAAAGGAAAGTAAAAATTATGAACAACAAATACATATCTATCAACAAGTGAATCTAAGAATCAAGTGAATAAAAAATCTGATGAACAGAATAAACTGGTGAACAGAATAGAATCAGAGGCATAGAAAGGGAGTGGACTGATAATATTCGGGGGTTAAGGGTGTTGGGGGTGCACGAAGAGAATGGACAATAATCGTATACCTATGGATGAGGACAGTGGGGGGGGGGCAAGGACAGAAGGTGGGGTGGGAACTGGGAGGATGGGAGCTATGGGGGAGAAAAAGAGGAACAGCTATAATAATCTTAACAATAAAGATAAATTAAAAAAAAAAAAGAACTGCTGTGCAGGAGACACCCTTATGGAGCAAGACTTGCTTCAGAGGGGCTTTGGTGCCCACAGAGTCTCCCTCTTGATTGTGTCCCTTATGGATCTGAGGAGTTGAAATCTGGTATCTGACCACTGGTTACACTGGCTCCTGGATCTCTAAGGAGGTGCAAAGTCAGCTGCTGTGTGAGGTCACCCGGCAGGAGCTACAGTGAGATCTACAGATTTCTTCTCTTTGTTTGGGGTTTGGAACTTTTGGAGCTCTCTGACCCAGATGCAGTTTGTTAGATTAGGCTGCAGATGGACAGGCGATTCATTTGCATCACTGCGCACAGCTTGGCTGGAGTTGTAAATTGGGTGGGGCGGGGGTCTCAGAGAATCACCAGGGCAGAGCAAACAGCGATGGCTGTCAGTCGGCTGTCAGTCGCTGTCTCCATCCCTGAGTCTCAGAGTCCCATGTTCCCACAGTAGCAATAATCGCTGCAAGCAGCTCTGCAAGAAAGCCACCCTTGCTTTCCGACCCAATGCCAGACAACCCATTTCTCCTTGTAGGAGTTCTCCTCAGAGTCTCACCAGAAACGAGTTCAGTGCAGTCGGGAGCTAATATCTCCCTTCTGATTGAAAAAACCGCACACCCAGATGCTGCCGCCATTTTGCGTGCCTCCATACCTGTGTTCTTGGTGCCTTCGCACCTTCTAACCAGTCTCAATGCACTTTTTTCTTTCCTTCTAGTTGTAGAACTTCCACTCAGCTTTCCCCTGGTTCTGGATGATGGCTGTTTTGCTTTTTAGTTGTAGTTTTAATGTGGTTGTGGGGGGCAGCACGTTCAGGTATACCTTATGCCGCCATCTTGGTTCTCCTCTATTTTGTTTATTTCTGCTCTGATCTTTGTTATTTCTTCTACTCACTTTGGGCTTTGTTTGTTGTTCTTTTTCTAGTTTCCTTAAGTGTAAGTTTAGACTGTTTAGTTGAGACTTTCTGTTTTGTTTCTGGAGGTAGGCCTGTAATGCTATACATTTTTCTTAAAGAACTGCTTTCACAGTATTCCATATTGAGTTGTTTTGTTCTCATTTTCATGTGTTTCAATGTATCTTTTGAGTTTTTCTTTGATTGCATTGTTAACTTTGATTGTCATTGTTTAGTAACATGTTGTTTACCCTCTATGTCTGAGAGTGTTTTTTTTTCTTATAGTTGATTTCTAGTTTTATAGTATTATGATCAGAGAAGATGTTTAACATAATTTCAAGGTATTTAAATTTGTCAAGACTTGTTTCGTGCCCTAACATGTGGTTTATGTTAGAAAATGTTCTATGTGCATGTGAAAAGAACGCATGTTTGCTGCTCTGAATGCATTTTTTGATACTTCTCTGAAGTATCAATTAAATCTATCTGATCTAGTGTGTCATTTATGGCCATTGTTTTCTTGTTGATTTTCTCTCTGGCAATCTATCCATTGATGTCAATGAGGTGTTACTCTTTTACTATGACTGTATACTATCGATATCTCCCTTTATGTCCATCAAGATTTCCTTCATATATTTAGATGCTCCTATGTTAGGTGTATAAATGTTTATAAGAATTATATCCTCTTATTGGATTGCTACTTTTATAATTATGTAGTACCCTTCTTTGTCTCTTACTATAGCCTTTGTTTTAAAGTATATTTTGTCAGATATAAGTATTGCTACCCAGCTTTTTAAAATTTTCAATTTGCATGAAATATCTTTTTCCATTCTGTACTTTTAGTCTTTGTGCATCTTTTGTTTTCAGGTAGGCCTTTTATAGACAGCACATATATGGGTCTTGTTTTCTTATCCATTCAGATACCTTATGTCATTTGATTGGAGCATTTAAGCCACTTACATTCAAAGTCATTATTGATAGGTATATACTTATTACCATTTTATTATATTAACTATATTCCTCTGTATTTTAAAAATACTCTTCTTAAAGAAAACTCTAATATTTTTTGTAATACTGATTTGGTAGTAATGAACTCCTTATGCTTTTTCTTGTCTGGGAAGCTCTTTATTTCTACTTCAAAAAATTTTAAATCTATATGTTTATTGATTTCAGAGAGGGAGAAAGAGATAGAAAGAGATAGATCAATGATGAGAGAGAATCATTGATTGGCTGCCTCCTATATACCCCACACTGGGGATTGAGCCCATAACCTGGGCATATGCCCTGTCTTGGAATTGAACCATGACCTCCTGGTTCATAAGTCAACACTCAACCACTGAGCCATGCCGGCTGGACTCTACTTTAATTTTCAATGATGAGTTTGCTGTGTAAAGTAGTCTTGGTTGTAGCTCCGTGCTTTTCATGCCAATCCCTCTGGCCTAAAATATTTTTGTTAAGAAGTTAGCTGACAGTTAGGAAAGTTCCTTTGTATATGACTAACTGTCTTTCGCTTGCAGCTTTTACAATTCTGTCTTTGTCTTTAACTTTGTTATTTTAATTATGATGTATATTGGTGTGCAACTCTGTGGATCCTTCTTGTTTGGGACTCTACACTTCTTGGACTTGTGTGTTGCTTTCCTTCACCAGGTTAGACAAGTTTTACTTATTATTTTTTCAAGTAGCTTCTTTTGTTTATTTGTTTGTTTGCTCTTTTCTCCTCCTGTTACTCCTGTGATATGGATGTTGTTACACTTCATGTTGTCCTAAAGCAGCAATTCTCAACCTGTGGGTCATGACCCCTTTGGGGGTCGAATGACCTTTTCACAGGGGTCGCCTAAGTATATTCTGTATATAAGATATTTACATTACAATTCATAACAGTAGCAAAATTACAGTTATGAAGTAGCAACAAAAATAATTTTATGGTTGGGGGTCACCACAACATGGGGAACTGTATTAAAGGGTCACGGCATTAGGAAGGTTGAGAACCACTGTCCTAAAGGTTCCTTAAACTATCCTCTCTTTTAAAAATTATGTTTGCTGTTCTAATTGGATGTTTTTTCTACCTTGTCTTCCAAATTACTGATTTGATTCTCTGCTTCATCCAACCTACTTTTTATTCCTTCTAGTGTATTCTTCATTTTTAACTGGCTGTTTTTATGTTTTCTATTTGTTTTTAAACTGCTATAGTTCTCACTAATTTCCTTTTGAACTTTGTATCTGGTAAAATGCTTGCCTCCATTTCACTTAGCTCTTTTTCTGTAGATTTCTCTTGTTCTTTCATTTGAGACATGTTTCTTTGTCTCCCTATTTTGGCTGCCTCTTTATGTTTATTTCTATGTATTAGGTAGATTTGCTATGACTTCCAGTCTTGGTAGGGTGGCCTTATGTAATAGGTATACTATGGTACCCAGTGGCACAATCCCCTTGATCACCTGAGCTGGGTTCTCTAGCAATGTCCCTTGTGTGGGTTATGTGGGCCCCCCGCTTCTAATTTAGTCTTGTTTGCAAATGACTTGTTCATGTGTGAGGTCAACACTCAGGCTGCCTATATTTGATTTACAACCCTGACCACAGTGTATGACCTGCTGTGCAGGCACTGACCACAGGGAGTGTAATTCACCTCAGCAGGGTCTGACACCTGCTGAGGTCTCTCTTTCAATATGCCACTTGTAAAAGTGATTGGATTTTACTCTGAGGTCTGAGGCTGACTGGGTGTTTTGGTTCTGAGGCCTTTTGAGAGGAACTCTGTTTCAGGCCAGTGTCACATGCTGCTGTGCATGATCTTTTGCAACATGTTTTGGAGCTGAAAAGTGATCCACAGTTTGTGGCTGCCTCTGCTGGTCCTGGGTGTGTGGCAGGAGATTAAGCTGCACACCAAGACTGGCCTATCCCAGCACTGGGCCCTAGAACAGATCAGCAAAATTTCCAAGGATCCATAAGATCCACTTTTGCCTACATCCTCCTCCTGGATGCCTGTTGGGCTCATTCAGTGAAAGACCATCTGGCAGTACTCAAATTACATGAGATATACTCTCAGTTAGTCACCAGATAAAGGCAAATCATGTTCTATACAGATTAAAACTTGGTGGCAGTGCTGAGTCTGAGGTCACTCAGCAAATATCCCAGAGTATACCAAGCCCACCTTCTACCTTGCACGCATCTGTGATTGGATGAGGTCTCAGGGAGTCATTGGGATGAAGTCAGCAGAGTTTATAGGGCCCAGACAGACCAAGATTTGGGTATGTGAAGGGAGAGTTCTTTTCTGTAGGGTGTACAAGAGAAAAATGGCCCCTGTACTAGATCTACACAACTCAGTCTGTTCCAGATCCTGCCAGGAGCCAATCTCAGCAGGGTGAGGATGCTGGGTATTAGGAGAGAGGGGAGTGTCAGTCAGGCTTAAGAGAAGGTTGGGAGAGTGGCCCCCACTCAAGAGCCACACAACTGAGTTTGTCCTAGATCCTGCCCAGACCTCAGCAGGGTGGAGCCACCAGGAGTTGAGAGGGTAGGCCTAGTGGACCTCCCATTCAGGGGAGGTGCCACTGGTCAGATTCACTGAAAAGTGGGAGGAGTGGCCTGTACCTGAAAGTCACATAATTCAATCACTTACGCCCCTTGTGTCTGCTTGGAACTCTACACCCTGACCCAGGCAGCTGACCCTTCGGCAGGACCCAAACAGCAGACTCTTCGGCAGGACTCAAGCAGGTTAGAGGGTGGGACAACTTTCTTCAGGCTTGTGCCATATGGAAGGGCATGCTCCACCCAAGATGGTGTATGCAGTGGGAGATGAAGCATAGAAATCCTGGTGGCTGTATATTCAGCTCTCTTCCAGAGCTACAAACCTCGTTTCTCTTCACACAACCCCTGGTTTTCTCTGCCCTCCCTCCACTGGAGCCCAAGGTGAGTGGCTACAAATGAGGTTTTGTGCATTGGCCCTTTAAGAGGGCCTTTGCATATCTAGCGGTCTCATGTCTCTCCCTGGTGGACAGGATCCCCGCTAATTTTCACAGCTGGATGTGATGTATTCACCAGGTCTGGTGCTCTTGGTGGGGGAACCTGGTGTGAGGTTGAAACTCCATGCTTCTCAGGCTCTCCAGAATCTCAGCTGCTGCCTGAGGGAGCAGGACCAACTCTTCTCATGTCTCCACCCTTCCCACCAGGCTTGATGTGGCTTCCTCTGTAAATCATTGGTTATAAGACTTCTGTTCAGCTGGTCTTCAGTTGGTTATTCAGGTTGATTGCTCTATATATTAGTTGTAATTCCAGTTTGGTCCTGTGAAGAGGTGAGTGCAATATCTACCTACTCTGCTGCCATCTTGGATCCCCCTCCACACATATTTTTGAATGTGTATGTTTCATTCATTAACAGCATACCGGATGAGTTCTAGTTAATAAAACAACATGGTACTGAACAGAGCTTGCTGCTAGTATGTAGAACCCAAAGTCTTCTAAAACACTTTTCTACCTTCATCACAGAATGTATAGCATCTTTTTCACTAAAAGAACAGTGTGTGGAACAGTTTATGAGAAAACTGCTATAAGAAGAAATTAAAATTGTGTTAAAACACAGTGTACTCTCAAATTAATTGAACCCATACACCAAGCTTGTGCTACACAAAGTTGAAACAAAATACTTTAAAGCAGGTGTGTTTTTGTTTGTTTGTTTGTTTGTTTGTTTTTATATAGTGTCCTTTCAATGAATGGAACTTATATACCCATTTAAAAGTACATGCACTGAAATGTTTCACAAGGCTTATAATGAAGGTAAATTTAACAAGACACTTGAAAAATTCTCATAGTGTTCTCTCTGTGAATAGGGTGCATACAGGGTCTGTAATGAATAAAGGAAAATATTTTTAAAGATTTCTAAAAATATTTCTAACAGGATAGGTGAAGGTGGTATTATTAGTGTTATTTTAAACAATAAATTTAATACCTACTTTTAAATATGTGTGCAGAAGTGTAGAACCAACCCCATAAAGTAGGTTCTTACAAAATTCTTGAAAATGACTTGTCTAGGTAGTGTTCCTTCAGTGCAAAGATTGTAAAAAAATGTTTTTAGCAATAACCTTAAAAAGGTATGTAGTATAGTGTTGCACAGAACTTGTAATAAATGTCATTTTAACAAAATCTTATCTCAGCATGTTGTCTTCTTTGTAATTGAATTAAAACACATATTTCAAAGCATGTAGTAAGATGTGTTTAAAAATTGAAATAAATAATTCTTAATATAACCATCATTGATACTTGCCTAGCAGAATAGTGGCATACTACATTCAACATTGTCTTTATTTTAGTGAACTAGGGCCTTGGTGCACGAAATTCGTGCAGGGGCAGGTGGGGGGGGGGGGGTCCGTCAGCTCAACCTGCACCCTCTCCAATATGAAGTTCTTGGGGACTCTCACAATCCAGGACCTCTGGTTCTTAACTACTAACCTGCCTGCCTGCCTGATCCCCCTAACTGCCCTCCCCTGCTGGCCTGGTCACCCCTATTAACTTTCTTTTTTAATCTTATCTCCTTCATGCACAATTGTATTTGACTTCCTTATTGGCTTCTTCCTCTCACATAATTTTTCTCCTTTATGTAACACTTTTCCTACTGACTCATCATTTATAAACTTTTCTTTCTTCCTTATTTCCTACTTCTGTTCCATCATCATTCTTCCCATTTTTCTACTATTCTCCTTCCCTTCTCACATTCCTTCTTTCCTTTATCTTTACCCCTGCCCACCCTCCCCTTTTCCTTCCTTCCCACCTTAATTTTTTCTTCACTTCCTCCCTCTGACCTGCTTTGCTCCCTCCTCCATTCCTTCCTTCTTCCCATTCTCCTTTTAAGCTCTACCAGCTCCCCCTTTATAACTTTTCTTCCCTCCCTCTTTTTCTCCATCCTACCTTTGCCATACATTCTTCTCTACTTACTGCCACTGTTTTAATACCTATCTATCTACCTGCCTAATTATCCACTATCATTTATCTTTTTTTCTTTTCTGACTTCTACTTTTAAAATCTGTCCCCAGTACACAACTATACTTGGTTTTCATTATAGGCCCTACATGTTATAGGATATGACATTTTCATTATAGGCCCTACATGTCATAGGATATGACATTTCTATCTTTCTTTTTTTTATCATCACCTGAAGAAATGTTTCCATTGATTTTTAGAGAATGTGGAAGAGAAGGGAAAAACAGAGAGAAACATCAAAGTGAGAGGAACACTTTGATTGGTTGCCTCTTTTTTTTAACTCTGCTGTCCACTGACTCTTTTATAAAGTTCTTCCCTCCATCCTGTTCCACCCCTCCTCCACCTGGTTACTTCCCCCCAAACTCTCTGGGGCTGCTGCTCCCTCTGCCCCGCCCCCTGCCCATCTCTCCATCTCCTGGCTCCCCTGGGGGTTCACCCCAGCTCTAAAGGGAGACCCCTGCCCCTGTGGCAGAGAAAATGGAGCCACGAGAGAGGGGGCCCAGGAAGGGGTGTGTGTGTGAAAGAGAGAGGGAGCAGCCCTCCTTCCCTCATTAAAGCTTCCATGGGGAGGGGGCGTTAACCCCCAGCTCAGGGCTCAGCCCCAGCCAGGTGGCAGCTGCCCATACAGCCCCGGCACTGCAGCTGCAAAGCAGGAGCACCTCCACCTCTGGACCATCCACCCCTCCATTCGGGGACCCACCAATGGCACAGCTTCTATCTCCCATGGGCTGCAGTGTGGGCTCGCTTCTCCCACCATGGCTGCGGCCTGGATCCAGGGCAGAGGTCTTTCGTCTGTCCTGGTGGACCGCAGTGCACAGCTTCTCTGGCGGCTGCGGCCTCCGCCATCTTGGCTGGGCTAATTTGCATACAATCTCTCTGATTGCCTGGTGGGCGTGGCTTAGGAGTCCTGAAGAAACGATCAATTTCAATATTACACTTTTATTAGAGTAGATTGTACTAAAACCAAATCTGAAATGCATGTACTGTTGTTTCAAAATGATTTGTAACTTCTGTGTCTAACAAGATATTTGAAAGATATTCAGCCCACTACATGCTACTTGCAAGTAATACTACATTTTCTGTAATAAATATAGTAAAACATTTTGCAAGACTTTTTAAAAGCTACATGCAAACTCCATAGGATAGTAATGTTTTAGTAAATAAAACATGCAACATGTGCTCTCAATGAATGAAAGTCATACACATTCCAGAACATATGTAGTAATGTGTTTGTACAGACTTGTAAAATGGTTTTTCAATAAGCTTCTAGCACATTTCTAATTGTGTTCTTTTATTAAACTGAACTCAAACCAATATTTCAATGATAAAGCTTTCTACATGCTCATTATCAAGCATTGATAATGAATACTTATTACATAGTCTGTACTGGTCATTGTAAAATGTTGGACATGACTGGTAATGAATTTGTTTTTAAGCTGTTACTGGCACAGGTTTATGTAGCTCTAGGGGCTTGGTGCACGAAATTTGTGCACTGGGGGAGGAGGGTTCCTCAGCCCAGCCTACCCCCTCTCACATATTGGAAGCCCTCAGCGGGTGTCCTACTGACAGCTTAGGCCCACTCCCTACTCCCCTTGGGGAGTGGGCCTAAGCCGCAGACTGGCCTCCCTTTGTGGGAGGCAACCAGGCTAATCAGGGGAAGCCACCAGCACCATCACCCCTGCTGCTGCAGCCACTGCCAGTCACTGCAGCCACCAACATGTTTTCATCAACACAGACTCCAGTCCCTTCACCATGAAAAAAATGACAACTTTCTGTAGGCATTTTCAAGATGTGTCTTTCATAGGATATGACATTTCTATCTTTCTTTTTTTTATCATCACCTGAAGAAATGTTTCCATTGATTTTTAGAGAATGTGGAAGAGAAGGGAAAAACAGAGAGAAACATCAAAGTGAGAGGAACACTTTGATTGGTTGCCTCCTGCATATGCCCTGACCTGGGACCCAGCCAGGGAGGAGCCTGCAGCCTAGGTATATACCCTTGGTCAGAATTGAACCCAGACTCTGCAATCAGCAGGCTGAGGCATTATGCACTGAGCCAATCTGGCTTGGGCAAGATATGCCATTTCTTAGCCCTCCAGCAGTGGACCTTCATTTTTTTTCTCCAGGAGTGTGGTGGAAAAACCCTAGATTGCCTTTTTAGATTCTTATTACCCAAGTTACTAAGAATATTACCAGTGGCATACAGGGAGCTTAGCCAATGAGCTGTCAGAAAAGGTGTTTCCTCTGTAGTTCACTCCGATCACCGGCTCCATCCCTGCCCTGTAACCTCTGGCTGAGGATGCAGGCCTGGGCAGGGGACCCTCAAGCCCCTCAGATCACCAGCTTCACAGAGCCCAGAAATCTCTGATCACTCACTCTGATCCTGCCCCTTGCCATTGCCAGCTCTGCCCTTGCCCCACTGCAGCCTCTGGCCAAGGCTACAGACCTGGGCAGGAAACCCCCAGGCCCCTGCCATTGCCGGCTCCACCCTTGAGTCTCTGGCCAAGGCTGAAGGCCTGGGCAGGGGACTCCCAGGCCCCTCCAATCGCTGGCTTTGCAGAGCCCAGGCCCCTGCATCTCCGGCCTTGCCCCTGCCCAGGCCTGAGGCCTCTGGCCCAGGCCTTATGCCTGGTTAGGGCACCCTTATACCCTCTGATCACCAGCTCTGCCCCTGCCCCCTCTGATCATCAGCTCCGCCCTCTGGCCTGAGCAGGGGACCCTCAGCCCTCTCTTATCACCTTTTCTGTCCCTTGGGCCCCTCCGCCTCCACTGCCACCTGCCTGGCTAACAGACCTGACCACTTCAGTGACGGGTCTGGACTGGACTGGGTGCCGCCATCTTGTGGCTATGGGTGGCCATCTTTGTGACAGAGTGATGCCTAATTTGCATATTACTCTTTCATTAGATAGGATTGTGCTTGTTCAGTGAGAGCATGTATTAACCTATGGTCTGAGTTGTAATGAATCCTTTCTAAACAGCTACTTGCAACTTTTACATATGACAGTGTTTATCATTAAATGGAACTGTAGTGTAGTAATGTGTTGAAAAGAAGCTAACAGCATGCTAGCTCACTAGTTACACAGTAAGACACATCAGTGCGTTTTAAAGCCAAACCATGGGATGCCCTGGCTGGTTTGGCTCAGTGGATAGTGTCTGCCTGCAGACTGAAGGGTCCTGGGTTCAATTCCAGTCAAGGGCATGTATCTTGGTTGCAGGTTCCTCCCTGGCCTGTGCCCTGGTCAGGGCTTCTGCAGGAGGCAACCGATCAATGTGTTTCTTTCACATCAATATTTCTTTCTGTCTTTCCTTCTCTCTTCCACTCTCTCTAAAAATCAATGGGAAAATGTCCTCGGGTGAGGATTAAAAACAAACAAACTGTGGACAGACTGTTCAGCACAGTGTTGTTTTAGTAGTTTCATTACTACACGTCACGCTGATTGCAATAGTCCCCCCATTTCAGCACGAAATGTTCTGTTTTTCTTTTACTGAGAGAACACAATATTGAGATCAGTGTGGTAATAGGTAGTCAAAAATATATTTATAACTATAACAGGGAATAAAACTTTATACTGCTCTGACTAACTGTGAAACGGAAGTGGAATAAAATGTACCAAAACGGACAGAAGGAACTCACATACTGACAGTTTCCTGACAAGCATATTGCAGGCATCAGCAGTTCCAGCAACCGCTTGTACAAAAGACAGCCTCGGCCACGGCGTTGGTTGACGCAGCTCCCTAGTGGCAGGGATCTGGCTCACACTGACCAGCTCCAGTATGCTGACGCTACAATCCATATGGGAGCAGCAAGGACACTGCCTGCTCCTCACAGTCCTCCTCCTGAGGGCTTTGTCCTGCTTCCCCGCTCCCTCCCTATGAAACCCCCGAATGCACTGAGATGCCAAGACGGGCTTTGGACAAGAGTCCCCCATGTTCTGGAGATGCCGGCACTCAGCGCTCTTTCCTTTCTCACCAGCATCTGCCTTGTAAGTTTGGTTTCCGTGGTGGCAGGCAGTCGAGCAGTTACATGACTAGTAGATCACACACTGCATATATTACAGAATGCAGGTTTTGCATTTACTATGAAATCCTACACTGAACATAGTGTGCTCGAGTGCTAATAGCATCTTAGAGATTTCATTGTAACAATTAATGAAAACAATTTACTACATTCATTACTAAGTTCCGTTCGTTGAAACTCACTGTGTTGAACACATTGCAAGTGCCTTTTTAGTTAATAGGTTTTTATTATCTCTGAGAGTATACACTTAACTATAATTATTACCTAATGAGCACGAGTTTTGGTCACTGGATGTACAGTATGTTAAAACAGTTTCAAAACTTCCATTTGGTCTGTATTATTTACAAGTGTAAATTTACATAATGAGTAGCTTAAGCATGATGGTTAAGGTTATGGTTAGAGTAATTTTTGTTTGTTTGTTTTGTTTTTTTGTTTTTTTCTGTTTCATGATATGTATTTTTTCCTTTATTGATTAAGATATTACAAATGTGTCCTTATCCCCCAATGTCATCTCATACCCCCACTCCTGCCCTCACCCTCACCCCCTGTTGTCCACATCCATCGCTTATGCTTATATGCATGCATACAAGTCCTTTGGTTGATCTCTTCCCCTTACCCCCACCCCTCCCTACCTTCCCTCTGAGTTTTGAGCAACTGATCAATGCTGCTCTGTCTCTACATCAGTGTTTTGTTCATTGGTTTATAGAGTAACTTTTTTATTGAGTTTAGAATTATTCTTTGTTTCAATGTTATAATGAGAGTTAACTCTGAGGTGAGGGTTTGAGCTTTTAAAATGGGTTGAGAGGAGAGAAGATGGCAGCCGAATAGCAGACCTTTCATCTCCTCCCAGGGCCAAACTGGAAATAAAATTAAACTGAGGAACAGTCACCTGGAATTACCAACTGAGGTCCAGCTGAGGAGACATACCAAGAAGGGATAGAAAACACCTGGGAACTGGTCCGGAGGGCGAGGTCCCTAGAGAGGCTGATCAGCTCCCATGGGCGGTGGCGGAGTGTGAGGAGGGATCTCTCGACTATGGGAGGGTTATTTCCCTGAGACAACTGAGGGCTAGAACCCAGGCTGAGCTCCACAGGCCAGAGCACCACAGCCGAGACCAGCGACGCACATAACATCAGCCATGAAAGGCATCAGGGCTTCCGGTGACCTGGGAGACGAGCTGTAGACTGGAGCCAGGTTGTTTAACCCAGAGCACAGGGGTAATGTTAGCAGGTACTCACCCAAGGGTTTGTTTGCTGTAGAGAGGGGTGTGCCAACTCCAAGTCCTAAGGAGCAGCTGGGGTGGGAAGCATTGGTGTGTGAGGGGGGAGGGAGGGTTATGGGGAAAAGCAGCAACCCGGAGTCCGGCATTCAGTCACACACTCCTCCCCCAAACCAAAAGGGCCATTTTTCCTGAGAGGCACTAGCTTCTCAAAGAAGCCATGGCTCAGGAAAAGGGAAAAACCCTTCCCTAGGTGATACAGCCCATCACCCCTTTAGGAACCCTCGCTGCCACACCCTGCGTCTTGACCTTTGCAGAGGAGAAAGCAGCAGAGGCCAAGCCTATAGGTTTGAACAGTCTTAGGAAGCATCAGTGATTGGATTGGGAGTAAAGCCGTCCACCCCACCCCATCCCAGGAACCTGACTAGTGCTTCCCCTCATGGGAAAGCTAATAGGAACTACGGTATCCAGCTGATCCCTCTGGATTGCATATGAGGAGCTGCCCAGCCAAGGGCAGGGTAATATTCTCAGACACTCTCAGGGTAGTAGCTCTAGGATGGGGAAACACACCCATCACTTTCCCTGAAATCTGAACAGCACCTCCCCCCTCACAGGAATTCCAAAGGTCTATACTGGAGTTCTGCCTAAAGCCCTTTAAGAAACAGACTGGAGCAATTAAGATTGACAACTGGCTGGCAGGTGAAGGCCGGCAGAGGTGGAGTCAGGGGAACCTGGGGAAATTTTCTGACCCAGCTGTTGGCCCATGCTGCTAACAACCCAGCCTTAGAGGGCAGTTTGGCCCCTCCCATGCACTGCTAACTCCTGTAGAGATAGATATGAACTGTGGAGTGCTTGGAGCTTCAAACAGATTGCTGAATGCCAAAGAATGAGTTTCTGATGGTGCTTAGCACCTCAGTACCTCCCAGGAAGCCCAGAATGGGCAGACAAGTCAGCCACAGCTATCAGAGGAGCAAGATCCAAAGACAGCTCCCAAGAGGCACTCCACTCCACTGAGATGAATGCCACTTCACTTTTTTCTCTTTTTTAAAATTTTCTTTATCTGTATGCTTTACTGATTTGTTATTATTTTAGTCTCTATTGTTTCCTTTATATATATCTAATTTTTCTCCTACTCTATTTTTTCCTTTTTCTCTTGCTTTCTCATCTTTTTTTCTTTTCTTATTTTGTTCTGATTTTTCTCTCATTTCCTTTTCAAATGATTTCTTTCCTCTTTCCTTTTATACCATTTTTATTCCTCTATTCTTTATTTTTATTTGTATACTAGGGGCCCGGTGCACGAAATTTGTGCATGGGTAGGTGGGGGAGGGGCAGGCAGGGAGGTCCCTCAGCCTGACCTGAACCCTCTCCAATTTGAGAGCCCTCAGGAGATGTGCTACTGATGGCTTGGGCCCACTCCACGTGTTTCTCTGCTCTCTGTTGGGCCTGTCTGCTCCATACCACGGGGATGGGCAAGCAGGACCTGCTGGGTGTCTGCCTGCGGGTGCCATTGCTTGCTCCCCCTTCACCACCACCACTGCCCAGCAGGCCCTGCTGGGTTCTGCCTGCAGCCCCTGCTTGTCTGCTCAGGGGTCATCATGGCGACCTCCCAGAAGGCCCTGCTGTGTGCTGCCTGCGGGATCCCCGATGGCTCACACCCCTGCATCCACAGCCGGTGCTGCCTGCGGGGTCCCCGATGGCTCACACCCCTGCATCCACAGCTGGTGCTGCCTGAGGGGTCCCCGATGGCTCACGCCCCCACCTCCGCAGCCAGTGCCCAGCAGCGTTGTTTGCTCGGGGTTCATCATGGTGACCTCCCAGCAGGCCCTGCTGAGTGCTGCCTATAGTTTGATTGCCTGCTGGGCTCCCATTGCCAGGGTAATGCCACTAGCATCCTGCCCCACTGCTAGGGGCAGCGCCATTTTGTCCCAGAGTGATGGTTAATTTGCATATTACTCTTTTATTAGATAGGATTACATCTCTTTCCTTTCATATTCCTTTTACTTCACCCTTTATTTCTCCTTGTATTTTTTCTTTCTTCTATCATTCTTGCTCTCCATTCTCTTTCATAATTCTCTCTTCTTTTGTGGTTGCTTTTGATGTGGTAAGAGTCTTGTGTATGTTTTTGTTTTATTGTGGTTTTGTTGTTGCATTCTGTTCTGTTCTGTCAGCAGCTCCACAATAGCTCACATGATGTTGTCTGGGGTGAGTCTCATAGTCAGCCAGCCTGAGAGGAGACTCTATCTACAAATAGGACAACATTCAAGATGCAATTACCACAGGAAAACCCAATAACACAAGCAAGGGGCATTCCTAGAGCACCCAGCTCAGGAGATCTAACAGACTGTACCACTGGGTCCCACAAAACACCTACTACATAATGCCACCCCACAAAGTCTGAGAGGCATAGCAGTTTGATCCAATACAAGAAATAAATACAAAGGGGCAGCAAAAATGGGGAGAGAAAAAAAAACCCAAGTGAGAGAAAAGGAGGAATCACGAGAAAAGGACTAAATGAAGTGGAGGCAAGCAATATGTCAGAGAAAGAATTCAGAGTAATGGTTTTAAGGGTGCACAAAAACCTTAGAGCTTTAAGCATCTTAATTAGAAGTTTATATAACTTAATTAGAACTACACGAACAAAACAAAAAAAGAGATAGAAACCATGAATAAGAATCAAGTGGAAATGAGCAATTACATAGCTGAAATAAAAACACCCTGGAAGGGAGACTGGAAAATGGTGGTGGTATAGGCAGACGTATCCCGTGCCTTGTCCCAGAACAGATAGGGTAAACAGCTGAAACAGGTAACATACAGCCTGAATTGGCAGAGGAGATTGAGCTGGGAGACAGTCTGCAGCTGGGTAAGGCAGAAGACTCCTGAGAGAGGTAAATTCAAGGCTTTGGGAAGGATATTCTGCCAGACCTGAGCCCTGAAGATCAGAAAGAATCCACACGGCACCAGCGCCAAGCCATGTCCCTTGGGATGGGCACAGTGGAAAGAGGTGTCTGAGGAACTGCTGGTCAGCAGGGGATTCTAGATCCAGGTCCACAATCAAGAACAGGCTGAGGTGTGCAGGCAGGAGAGGAGCATGCAGAGGCACAGCCTTGCCCCCCTCGCAGTGGATTCTAGATCTGAGTCCACAGTCAGTAAAGACTGAAGTGTGCTGGCAGGAGAAGAGCACAGGCACAGCCTCTCCTGCCTCTGTGGTCTGTGCCTTTCTTCATTGAGCCTAGTGCATAGGACCTTTTGGATACAGACACTTACCCATGGCTGGAGTGTGAGAGAAAGTGCCAAATTGTGGAATCTGGAGAGAGAAGGGGATCCAGGAGAAGTGGCAGCAAGTTTGGTGCTGACTCATGCCTGAGCCTGGGACCTGGACAGCCATTGTGTCCTGAAGAGATAACCCTCCCTCCAGTATCCAGGCAACTAATAAAGCCACACCCAGATTCCACCTTGAATGGTACAAAGGATTAAAAAACAACAACTTAAACAGACACTGAGAGTCCAAAGGGACTGGCTTAAAGAGAGAATTTTGGTCCCAGCAATCGGATCCTGAGAAACACTACAATACAGAAGACTGGAATCTAAAGCCAGCCAAAGAAACATTTTACTTCTTCATTTTTATTTTATTTTCTTTCTTTTTTAAAAATATATTTTATTGATTTTTTACAGAGAGGAAGGGAGAGAGATAGAGAGCTAGAAACATCGACGAGAGAGAAACATCGATCAGCTAACTCCTGCATACTCCCCACTGGGGATGTGCTGGCAACCAAGGTACATGCCCTTGACTGGAATCAAACCCAGGACCCCTGAGTCCACAGGCCAATGCTCCACCCACCGAGCCAAACCGGTCGGCTTATTTTCTTTTTTTTAATTACTTTGTTATCTCTCCTTTTTTTTCCTTTTTTTCTTTGTTTTCCTGATTGTGTTTGTTGCTTTATTTTCTAATTCTTTTCACTTTATTTTTCCATCACTCTTTTTATTTTATTTTTTTTATTATTTGCTATTTTTATACCATTTTTGAAATCAATTTTTTTGTAAATTTATTTATTTTTCTTTTATTTTGTTCTCTTTCCTCTTATCCACCCATCTTCTTTCTACTTCCTCTATACTGAACTGAGATCCTCCCTGAATTCTTCCAATTCTTAACCTTATCTTCTATATATAAGCTCAGCATCTACAGATTCTTCCCCCATCCTCTTTGCTGGAGGGTTGTATTTTTGTTTTGTTTTGTTTTGTTTTGTTTATCTATTGGTTCTGTGGTGTGTTCATAGATATAGTCTCCTTTTTATTCCTTTCTCTTTTCTCTCTTATCTTTTTCACTCTCTTTGATGTCATTTTTGCTTTCTTTTCTTGCCCCTAATCCTCTTTTCTCAGGTGGTCACTTATAGTGGGGTTATTATTGTCATGAATATATTCATGCTTTGGTCCCTTTGTGTGGCGTCTTGTCGAGATGAATTTTATCCTGTCTGGCCAGATGCTAGAGAGCGAATCTCACAACCAGACACCTGGAGAGGAAACTCTATCCACAAATGGGTCAATAATACCCCAGACCCAACTACAGAGGCAGGAAGAAGGCAGCAGTGAGGGAGAGAGCATGAGTCAGTGAGGGACCAAAAGAGGAGTATGTGGTCATGTGGAATGTGCGTGTGTGTATGTGAGTGAGGCACAGATAGATCCCACAAGACTTTCGTGGTCAGGCTAAATAGGCTTCCTTAACTAGGCAGCCTCTGCTACAGGTGTAAACAGTTCCAGGAGGCAGCCTCATCCTCAGAGGGCTAGCATTTTTAAGAGGAGAGCTGCTGTAACTGGGAGCCAGGCCTCACCCCTACCCAGGGTGCCCTCAGATAACACCTGGGACTCTTCAGACACCCCTGCAAGGGATATGCTACCTCAGCTGTGGTCCCACAGTCAACTAGTCCCCAGCCACCCTGGGTGCAGGCTCCTGTGAGTTCTGAAGTGTGCTCTCCTCTCACTGGCCCAACGCCTTAGCCCAGGGCACTGCAACTATGCAAGCAGCAGACACGTGAGCAGCCCACCCCTGTCCAAGGAGCAGCAGGCCATGACCAGCCTGCCCCAGGCCTAAGAGTAGAAGCCTCACGTGGCAGCCCCCTGTCCAAGGAGCAGCAGCTGTGTGAGCAGCCCGCTCCCCAGTCCGAGGAGCAGCAACCACGTGAGCAGCCTCCCTCATCTGAGGAGCAGCAGCTGCCCAAGCAGCTCGCCCCTGTCTGAGGAGTAGCAGCCACACAAGCAGACCAACCACATCTGAGGAGTGGCAACCCTGAGCAGCCCACACTAATCCAAGGAGTATCAGCCAAAAGCAGTCTGCACCTGTCCGACAAGCAGCAACTGGGTGAGCATCCTGCCTCTATCCAAGGAGCAGCATCCGCACATGCAGCTCACTCCCACCTAAGGTGCAGCAGCCACTCAAGCAGCCCATCCCCCATTTAAGAAGCAACAACTGCACGAGCAGCCCACACCCATACGAGGAGCAGTTGCCCTGTAAGCAACCTGCCCCTGTCCAACAAGCTACAGCCTCATGAACAGCCCACTCCAGCTAAGGAAAAGCAGCAACGTGCAGCCGGCCTTGATCCCAGGAACAGCAGCCACGTGATCATCCCACCCCTGTCCAAGGAACAGCAGCTATATGAGCAGCTTCCCTTACCAGCCAGAGACACCACTCCTGCTAACAGCACCCACCAGAGGAGCCACTGCCAAATAAGGAGCAGCCACCTTGAGGAGCAACTGCAGCCTGAGGAACCGCTGCCACCCATGGATCAGCCCCTGCACAACTCAACATCTAGACCAGTTGGTGAGACCAAAAATGGGTAGAAAAAGAAACCACCAAAGAAAAGAAAAAGAGGAATCGCCAGAAAAGCAGCTAAGTGAAACAGATACATGAAATATGTCAGAAAAAGAATTCAGAATAAGGGTCCTAGAATGCATAAACCAGATGGAGAAAAAAAATCAACAACTTATGTAAGAATCAAGAAGAAATGGATGAAAACATGAATAACTTATGTAATAATCAAATATAAATGAAGGGTGATATAGCTGCAATAAAAAACACCATGGAAAGTTTCAACAGTAGACTAGGAGAAGTGGAGGACTGAATTAGAAGACAGGGAAGCAAAACACACCCAAACTGAACTGCAATTGGAGAAAAAAATTAAAAGACAGGAGGAGAGCCTAAGGGAGCTATGGGACCACATGAAATAAAGCAACATACGAATAATAGGTGTGCCAGAACAACAGGAAGAGGAATAAGTATTAGAAAACGTATTTGAAGCAATAATCTCAGAAAACTTCCCTGAGGTGGGTAAGAAAAAAGTCACACAAGCACAGAGAGTCCCAAACAAGATGAACTCAAAAAGACCCACACCGAGACACATCATAATTACCATGGCAAATGTTCAGGACAAAGAGAGAATCTTAAAGGCTGCAAGAGGGAGACAGACATTACTTACAAGGGATCTCCCGTTAGATTATCTAATGATTTCTCATCAGAAACACTTCAGGCCAGAAAAGAATGGACAGAAATTTACAAAGTGATGCAAAGCAAGGGACTGAATCCAAGATTATTCTATCCAGCAGGGCTATCATTCAAAATTGAAGGGGTAATAAGAAGCTTCACAGACAAAAAAAAAAAAAAAGGCTAAGGGAGTTTATCACCACAAAGCCAGCAATGCAAGAAATGCTAAAGGGACTGGTGTAAAAAGAAGAAATAAAAAGGTAAGAAAGAACACAGGCACAAAAATTAAAAATGGCTACAAATAAGTACCTTTCAATAATAATTTTAAATGTAAATGGACTAAATGCTCTAATCAAAATACACTGAATGGCTGAATGGATAAAAAAACATGACCCATATATATGCTGTCTACAATAGACACATCTCAGAATAAGGGACTCACACAAACTGAAAGTAAAAGGATGGAAAAATATCTTTCAGGCAAATGGAAATGAAAAAAAAAGCTGGGGTAGCTATACTTATATCAGATAAAATAAACCTCAAAGTGAAAGCCATAACAAAAGATAAGGAAGGCCACTTCATAATTCTGAAGGGATCAATACAACAAGAGGATATAACCCTAATAAACATATATGCACCCAGTGCAAGAGCACCCAAATACATAAAAAAAACTCCTGGAAGATATCAAGGGAGAGATCGACAACTATACAATCATACTAGGGGACTTTAATACACAACTGACATCACTGGATAAATCCTCTAGACAAAAAATCAGCAAAGAAACAGCAATCCTAAATGACTCACTAGATCAGATGGACCTAATTGTCATCTTTAGAACATTTCACCCCAAAGCTGCAGAATATACGTTCTCAAGTGCACATGGGACATTTTCAAAAATAGACCACATATTGGGTCATAAGCAAAGTCTCCCCAAATTCAGGAAAATTGAAATCATATCAAGGATCTTCTCAGACCACAATGGCATAATATTAGAAATAAACTACAATAAAAACAATCCAAAACACTCAAACTCTTGGAAGCAGATTACCCAGTTTTCCCAAAAGTAAGACATCTCCCAAAAATAAGACCTACTTACAGTTTTGCCTTTTGCTGAAATATAAAGCCCCCCGAAAATAAGACCTCCCCCCCAAAAAAATAAGACCTCCTCCAAAATAAGACCTCTCTGATAATAAGGCCATTCGAGGACAATTTGAGCATGGAAATTAGTGACTACACTGAAAATAGAATGGAGAGAAATCAGCATAGAAACTTTGTGAAACCTAAACTGCAAGAGGTTGTGACTTGGGTGAATAATTCATGGAAGAAAATCACTGACAGTTGCATTGCAAATGCACTATGAGCAGGCTACCTTGACAAGAAGTACTCATTTAAGGACAGTGCTCTTGCTAAATGTGAGAGATTTGGTCCACTGATTCTGGAAGAAATGGAGTCACAAGAAATTCACCAGGAAATTAAGGGTGTGGATTGTTATGATGATGTTCCAGAAGATGAAGGCATGACTGTCATTGAATAAATGAGTAAATGTACCATAGATTGTTGTACATGGAAATAATGGTGGTAACAAGAACATATTGATATTGTAGGATTCACAGTTTGTCTGGTTATGCTGGTTTGTGATGACAACTACTACCGTACCATATACAGGTAATAAATTTCCTTTCTTTTTTTTTTTTGTTTCAACAATAAATGTGTACCATATGCTTCTTCATGGAAAAATAAGACATCTCCTGAAAATAAGACCTAGCGCATCTTTGGGCGCAAAAATTAATATAAGACACTGTCTTATTTTTGGGGACACAGGGTAGTAAGTTATTAAATATTGATTGGGTTACCAATGATATCAAAGAAGAAATTAAAAACATCCTGGAAACTAATGACAATGAAAACACAACAATCCAAAACCTATGGGACACAATGAAAGCAATCCTGAGAGGGAAGCTTATAGCTCTATAGGCCTACCTCAAAAAACAAGAAAAAATGGTAGTAAATAATCTAACTCTACAACTCAAAGAATTAGGCAGAGAACAAGAAAAGCTCAGAGTGAGCAGAAGGAAAGAGATAATAAAGATTAGAGCAGAAATAAATGACATAGAGACAAAAAAATACAAAAGATCAATGAAACCAAGAGCTGGTTCTTTGAATGGATAAACAAGATTGATGAACCTCTAGCCAAGCTCACTAAGTAGCAAAGAGAGAGGACCCAAATAAACAAAATCAGAAATGAAAGAGGAGAAATAAGAACAGATCCCACAGAAATACAAATGATTGTTAAAAAGTACTATGAACAACTCTACTCCAACAAACTAGACAACCTCGAGGAAATGGATATATTCCTAGAAAAATACAACCTTCCAAAACTCAATCAGAAAGAATCTAAAAATCTCAATAGGCCAATAACTATGGAAGAAATTGAAGCAGTAATCAAAAAGCTTCCAGCAAATAAAAGCCCAGGGCCAGGCGGCTTCACAGGGGAGTTTTACCAAACATTCAAGGAAGAACTAAAACCTGTCCTCCTGAGACTATTCCAAAAAATTCAAAAGGAAGGAACACTTCCAAGCTCATTCTATGAAGCTAGCATCACCCTAATACCAAAACCAGATAAAGACAACACAATGAAAGAGAATTACAGGCCAATATCCCTCATGAACGTAGATGCCAAAGTCCTCAACAAAATCCTAGCAAATTGGATCCAGCAGTACATCAGAATGATCATACACCATGACCAAGTAGGATTTATCCCAGGGATGCAAGGATAGTACAATATCTGCAAATCAATAAATGTGATACATCACATAAACAAATTGAGATTAAAAAAAACACATAGTCATATCAATTGATGCAGAAAAAGCATTTGATAAAATCCAACACCTATTTTTGATAAAAACTCTCAGCAAGGTGGGAATAGAAGGATCATACCTCAACATAACAAAAGCCATGTATGACAAATCCACAGCCAACATCATACTCAATGGGCAAAAACTAAAATCATTTCCCTTAAGAACAGGAACAAGACAGGGATGCCCAATCCTATTCAACATAGTACTGGAAGTATCAGCCATTGCTATTAGAGAAGAAGAAATAAAAGGCAATCAAATTGGAAAAGAAGAAGTAAAACTGTCCTTATTTTCAGATGACATGATATTGTACATAAAAAACACTAAAGACTCCATTAAAAAACTACTAGACTTAATAAATGAATTCAGCAATGTAGCAGAATACAAAATTAACACCAAGAAATCTATGGCATTTCTATACACCAATAGTGAACTTACAGAAAGAGAGACTAAAAAAACAATACCATTTACCATCACACCAAAAAAAATTAAGATATTTAGGAATAAACTTAACTAAAGAGGCAAAAGACCTCTACTCAGAAAACTACAGGATGTTGAAAAAAAGAGATAGAGGAAGACATAAACAGATGGAAGAACATACCATGTTCATGGATTGGTAGAATCAACATCATTAAAATGTCCATACTACCCAAAGCAATCTATAAATTCAATGCACTCCCCCTTAAAATACCAACAGCATATTTCACAGACCTAGAACAAACTCTCCAAAAATTCATCTGGAATAAAAAAAAGACGCCGAATAGCTGCAGCGATCATGAGAAAGAACAAAGTAGATGGGATCTCAATAGCAGATAGCAAGTTATATTACAAAGCCACTGTTCTCAAAACTGCCTGGTACTGGCACAAGAACAGACATATACATCAATGGAATAGACTAGAGAACCCAGACATTGACACAAACCAATATACTCAATTAATATTTGACAAAGGAGGCAAGAACATATAATGGAGTCAAGACAGACTCTTCAATAAATGGTGTTGGGAAAATTAGACAGATATATGCAAAAAAATGAAACTAGACCACCAATTTACACCATACGCAAAAATAAACTCAAAATGGATAAAGGACTTGAATGTAAGATGGGAAACCATAAAAATACTAGAGGAACTTAAAGGCAACAAAATCTCAGATATATGCCAAAGCAATTTCTTCACTGACACAGCTCCTAGGGCATTGGAAACTAAAGAGAAGATAAACAAATGGGACTACATCAAAATAAAAAGCTTTTTCACAGCAAAAGAAACCATCAACAAAACAAGAAAGCCCACTGCATGGGAGAACATATTTGCCAATGTTATCACCGATAAAGGCTTAATCTCCAACAGTTATAGGGAACTCATACAACTTAACAAAAGGAAGATAAACAATCTAAGCAAAAAATGGGCAAAGGATCTAAATAGACACTTTTCAAAAGAGGACATTCAGAAAGCCAAAGAGACATATGAAAACATGCTCAAAGTCACTAATCATCCAAGAGATGCAAATCAAAACAACAATGAGGTATCATCTCACACCTGTCAGAATGGCTATCATCAACAAATCAACAAACAACAAATGTTGGAGAGGATGTGGAGAAAAAGGAATCCTTCTGCACTGCTGATGGGAATGTGGACTGATGCAGCCACTATGGAAAACAGTATGGAGTTTCCTCAAATAATTAAAAATGGAACTCCCATTTGACCCTGTGATCCCACTTCTGGGAATATATCCCAAGAAATCAGAAATACCAATCAGAAAGGACATATGCATTCCTATGTTCATAGCAGCACAATTTACCATAGCTAAATAATCCATAGCAGATGAATGGATTAGAAAACCATTGTACATCTACACAATGAAATACTATGCTGCTGTAAAAAAGAAAGAGTACTTACCATTTGCAACAGCATGGATGGAACTGGAGAGCATTATGCTAAGTGAAATAAGCCAGTCAATGAAAGAAAAATACCACATAATCTCACTTATTTATGGATAATAAAGACCATTATAAACTGGTGAACATAAATAGATACAGAGGCAGAACAGCATTGAACAGACTGTCAAACTACAGCAGGAAGGCTGGGGAAGGTCAGGGAGAGTTAAGAGATCAACTGAAGGACTTGTATGCATGCATATAAGCATAATCAATAGACACAAGACACTGGGGGGTAGGGGAGGCCGGGGGAAGGTCAAGGGGAAAAAATACAAGGATACATATGCAATAATCTTTGTAATACTTTAAGCAATAAAACAAAAAAAATTTTTTTAAAATACCCTGGAAGGAATCAACAGTCAATTAGGAGAAACAGAGGACCAAATCAGGAATTAGAAGACAAGGTAAGAAAAAACACCCATTAGAGCAGCAATTGGGGAAAAAATTAAAAAGCAGGAGAGTTTAAGGGAGCTTTGTGACAACATGAAACATAACAGCATCCACATAATAGGAGTCCCAGAAGGAGAAGGAGAAGAATATGAACAAGGAATAGAGAACCTATTTGAAAAAATAATGACAGAAAACTTCCCAACCCTGGTTAAGGAAATAAAGTCACTCAAGTTCAAGAAACATGGGGAGTCCCAATTAAGATGAACCCAAAAGGACTCATACCTAAACACATCAAAATTAAAATGGCAAACATTAAAGGCAAAGAAAGAGCCCTAGCTTGTTTATCTCAGTTGTTAGAGCATCAGCCTGTGGAATGAAGAGTTACAAGTTTGAATCCTGGTCAAGGTTATGTACCTCAGTTGCAGGTTTTCTGGCCCCAGTTAGGACACATGAGAGAGGTGACCAATTGATGTATCTCTCTCACATCAATGTTTCTCTCTTTTTCTCTCTTACCTCCCTTAACTCTCTCTAGAAATCAATAGGGGGGAAAACAAAGAACAGAAAGAATCTTAAAGGCTGAAAGAGAGAGATGAAAGTTACCTGCTCCTATTAGACTATCAGTTGATTTCTCAACAGGCCAGAAAAGAGTGGCATGAAGTATGCAAACTAATGTAAAGCAAGGGAATGAATCCAAGACTACTCTATCTAGCAAGAGTATCATCCAAAATTGAAATGAAATAAAAAGCTTCATAGACAACAACAATTAAAAATGCTAAAAGAGCTTATTACCACCAAATTATCACTGCAAGAAAGGCTAAAGGAATTATTGGGAGAAGAGGAAGAAAAAAGGAGGAGGAGGAGGAGAGAAGAAGAAAGTGTGTGTGTGAGAGAGAGAAGAGCAATGGCATCCTGATATATAAAAAGCCAGGGGCCATCACAACTAAAATAACCAGACATATGACTGAACAGCAGGCTGTGTGGGATGACCAAGCCAGCAGCGGGTGGAGGTAGTTGGGGTGACTAGGCCAACAGGAAGGACAGTTGGGGGTGAATAGGCTGACAGGGGGGACAGTAATGGGTGACCAGTCTGGTGAGGGG
>PVJC01017461.1:0-32456 GCA_004026665.1 Murina feae | reverse complement strand
AGCAACTTTAGAAGGAGAATATTATTGAAGCCACTCAAACTTTCAAAATGAACTTTTAAAAGGACACTTTAGCATGATGACAGCCACAAGAGCTCTTAATTCATTAGTATGATTGAAGCATGTATTGATTTCATTTTCAAAACTTTCATTTTGCCCTTACAATGACCCTCCAAACTATTATTTTCATTTTATAGGTGATGAAACTAAGGCTCAAAAAGCAATACCTTGCCCATGATTACACAGTTTAAAAAAGTCAAAATGCAAATCTAGGCTTGTGTGATTCCTGAGACACTGTTACACAAACAAAAATGGCTAGAGAACATACGCTAATAGAAGTCAGACCCACAGCCTCTGAAGCCATTATTTCAGAATTAGGGCCTGGTCAGTGACTGCCAGCTTCCGTATTCTCCACACTCCCATCTGTATCTAACTTAGGACCAACCAGACAAAGCCAAATGTGCTCCCCAAACCAATGTCATAGGATATCCCACTTCTAGTTAGCCCACATCCATTTTCCCAGGCCAGTAGCCTCCAGTGAGAGCACTCATGAGTGTTCCCTTTTTCACTATAAAATTTTCCCACTTCCCTGCCTGACTTTGATTCCCTGCCACACACAAGTGATGGAAGCTCAGTCCCTTGCTAGAGAGACCTGTGAATAAAGAGTCTGTTCTCATTTGGGTGGGCCTTGTTTATTTTCACAAACCAAATGCAGTAATTTTACCCACTATATGGTGAGGGTTAGACTTCCAATGCAAAAATTAATTGCTAATTTTCTTAATATGTGCTTATGGAAAGCAAAATTGTCTAGGCAAACATGAAAAGGAAAATGTTCAGAAAAGTTCCCTCACCTTATATGTGTTGGGGTGGTATATAATGGTAAAACAAATCCTTGTTCAAACACTTTTATCAACTTGTGTTCCACAATGAGAGTTGGAGAAAAAGACCCAGGGCCAAATGACCTTTTATATTGTATTTCTTGGTTCGATTCCATAGCTGGTATTGTTATAGATCAAAGGAACACAAATGTCCAGATGTAGCTGCAGATGGTACGTTCAAGCAAAGATGTTCCCTGGCTTGCTAATGGCTTTCTCTCTGCAGACGGAATTAAATGCAGCAATGACTAAAAAGCAAGCAAGTAAAACATTTCCAATAAAAGCAAGGTGTATGGGCAAATAAGATATTTAAGGGGAAATAACATGGTATCAAAGGAAATGAGAGCAACTGGGCTACATAGTGTTGTATAAGTTAATTTCTTATACTACTTTCATGAGCTTTAAAGTATAGGAGGATATGACCTGAAAATGTTCCTAAATATTTTTATAGTTCATTCCATGAAACTAGTGTTAAAAGAACAATGATTGATCTGATATGCTTGCTTTTCATTAGGAACCATCTTAAAGCCTTAAATGCATGTCTATATTCCACTGCAAAGAAGACATACAGAATGCCCAGTCTGAGAAAGTTCCAAACAGTTATATTTTTGAATTTCTGCACTAGAATAAGGTGAAAGATGGAAGGTTCTTGCATGACAGTGTAGAAGGTGATTAAAGGCTAAGGACATGGAACCAAACTGCAAGGTTTGAATTGCTGGATTTGCTGCTTTTGGGCTATAAGCATGCTATTAATCACCCCTACTTAGTGTCCTCTTCTACTGAAAGGAGATAAAGAAATGCGGTACATATACACAATGAAATACTAATCAGCCATAAGAAAATATGACAGTAACTGCTATTTGCGACAACATGGATAGACCTTGAGAATATCATGCTAAGAGAAATAAGTCAGACAGAAAGAAAGTGAAGGACCATAAGATTTCACTCATAAATGGCCAAAAAAACTAAAGCAGCGAATGAACAAACAAGAAAAACAAATAAATCTCATAGACACAGACAACAGTATGGTGGTTACAGTATGGTGGAAGAGGGCTAAGTGGTAGCAAAGGGTAAAGGGAGTCAAATATATGGTGGCTGAAGGAGACTTGACTTTCGGTGATAAACACACAATGCAGTATGTGGATGATGTGCTGGAAAATGTAATCTTACCGATTTCAATCCAACTGAAATTTAACAAATGAGTAAAATAAGAGAAAAGAAAAAGTTATTGAGAGGATGAAATAAATTAGTATATGTAAAGTACTAAAAATGTCACCTAGCTCATAATTTTAAGTGTCATTGGTATAATTATTAACTACCCTTTTCTTAGAAATTTAAATGGTAGGCCTAGGACCATTCTGAGCTCACTCTTTCTTGTGTGTCTATTGTAAACAAGTTAATTTTTGATGATGATAAAAACTGGGGTCAGAAAGTTAAAAAATATATCCTCAATGTCTGATATTTGGGGAAGGCTTTCCAAAGGGGTGGAGGAGGCTCATTATGCGAGTCATACCTTTCAGCCCCTTGGAACCTTTACCCCCAATAAGGAGAGAGGTTAAATCCTTTCCTAAATAAATATCTACTGCATCATACCATCCTCCCAGACTGACTTTCACTTCTATGGAACTATTTTGAAAATTGGAGCAAGGTGCAAGTTTCTTTGAAGGTTGCCTACTTGGGGTACCTCTGAAACTATTTAAAGCACAGTTACCCTTAAGTAAATATAGAGGGTTCATTTTCCTACTGAAGTGTTTACAATTAGTTTCCTCCTAAATGTAACAGTTACTTATTCTTCTATTTAAAGTGTCTTGATTTATAGATATCTAAAAATGATTAAAATTTTTAAGCCAGAAAAACATTTTAAATATCATATTCTAATCCTCCCTTCCCTCCCCCAAAGTTCTTCCTTCACATTGGTACTGCATCAGGATAAATACTATTTCCAAAAATTGAGAGTTCTTTTGTCTGGCATTCTATTTAAATCAACATTAACTTCATAATCTGACTTATTTGATTCCAAATTTAGCTATAGGGTTAAAACCAATGAGCAACATTTGGATTACATTTTTGAGATATTGAACTCTAAAATAAATTCTTATTCTCTTAATATATCATAAGCTATTTTTGTAGCTATCCGGCCTTTAACTACTTTCCTCACTGAAAGGTAATCCATTATAGCTATTAGCTGGTTGCTCTGCCAGGACAGAGGGATGAATAAAGGGATGAAGGATTGGAAAGGCTACAGATTCTGAAGTTTTTTTATCAACTTTATTTGGAAGGTTAAATTACTTATTTTTATTAATATAACAGAGTAGTTCATCCCAATAACGAAAGGTCACCTTAAATCTCTCTGTAAATAATTACATGATTCAAAAATCTTGCAGTTGAAATGCTTATTTTAATTATTTTGTTCATAATAAGGACATATCAAAACAATAGAATAATTTCAAAGGTGATACTTTTAATATCTTCTCCAGCTTAATCATTGCTCATTTGGAAGAAGGTCAGTAACTATATTCAAAATCATTTTAAGGCAGCAACTAAAATATGATCTTTTTATTATATTTCCTTGTAAATTTTGTTTTCTAAGGAAAATGTAATGAAATTTATAAAAACATTTCATAAATACATATGTATAAATGTGTTTTTGTACTTAAATATTAACAAACAATGAATTTAGCCTTCAATGAAGAGCTAACTGCTAAGTATATCCAGCTTCCCCACCTTGGTCTGTGTGTATTATATTTATTGTTTCATAAACTTAAGTATTTAAGAATTATTCATACTTCTTTATATCAGAACCACATAATATTAGCAAGCTTATAACTTAATCCTTAATTATATTTTTGTTTTTATTGCTGTTTATTCAGTTTAGGGCCTAAAATTAAAATAAAAATATAAGTACAAGCATATAGCACATTTCAGAAGTGTAAGAATTTAGAAAATAACATGGGTTTGCATGTAACAATATGATGGTAAAGAAGATGTAAATAATACAAATATAAATTTCCTGATCTTCATAATTTTCTGCATTATAAAAACTAGAATGCATATTCTACTGAGAACCACAAAAAATATGATTCTTGTCTTCACCTTCAAAAATCAACCTAATTTGATTTGTCTTCTTATGTGTCCTTTCAATTTGTCTACCTTTTTATTCCTCTTCTTCTAACTCCCAAACTTGATTTGGATAATTCTCCAGATAATCACATTCATATATTTATATTTCCTCCACCCCATAGGTATTCTCAGCATATGCTAGTATGTTTATCTAAAGTTATACCACATTGTATTTTTCTTCATTGCAAAAGTGTCTAAGTTCATATGAAAAGTCTTTTTAAAAAAAGGATATAAGATTAATGATTATAATATTAAATTAAATTCATAAACTCAAGCCTTATGATAGGCAGTTTCCCTCAGGCTTACAAAAGTTTGAAAAATTACCTCTAGAAGGATAAATTATTTAATTTATAGCTAACAAATAATTTTATATTATAACTTTGGAAAGTGAGAAAAAGATACAAAACAGCTTATAGGGCAATGAAAACTAAAGAGAAAATAAACAAAAGGGACTACATCAAAATAAAAAGCTTCTGCACAGTAGAAGAAATCATCAACAAAACAACAAGAAAGGCCATTGCATGGGAGAACATATTTGCCAACGTTATCTCCGATAAGGGTTTAATCTCCAACATTTACAGGGAACTCATACAACTTAACAAAAGGAAGATAAGCAATCCAATCAGAAAATGGGCAATGGACCTAAATAGATACTTTTTGAAAGAGGACATACATAAAGCCAAGAGTCATATGAAAACATTTTAAAGTCATAATCATCTGACAGATGCAAATCAAAAAGACAATGAGGTACCATCCCATACCTGTCAGAATGGCTATCATCAACAAACCAACAAATGACAAGTGCTGGCAAGGTTGTGGAAAAAGAGGAACCCTCGTGCACTGCTGGTGGGAATGTAGACTGGTGCAGCCACTGTGGAGAACAGTATGGAGTTTCATAAAAAACAAAAAACACACAAAACACACACACACGCGCGCACACACACACAAATGGAACTCCCATTTGATCCAGTGATCCCACTTCTAGGAATATATCCCAAGAAACTAGAAACACCAGTCAGGAAGGATATATGAACCCCTGTGTTCATAGCAGCAATTTCACAATAGCTGAGATTTGGAAACAGCCTAAGTGCCCATCTGCAGATGAGTGTATTAGAAAACAGTGATACATCTACCCAATGGAATACTCTGCTGCTGTAAAAATGAAGGAACTCCTACTATTTGCAACAGCATGGATGGACCTGGAGAGCATTATGCTAAGTGAAATAAGCCAGTCAGGTAAATACCACAGGACCTCATTCATTTGTGGAATATAATGAACAAAAGCAGATCCAGAGACAGAGAAGCATTGATCAGACCATCAAACCTCAGAGGAAGACAGGGGAGGGGGAGGGAACAGAAGAGATATCAACCAAAGGACTTGTATGCATACATATAAGCATAATCAATGAACACAGACACTAGGGGGGTGAGGGCATGAGCGAGGGTGGAGCTGGGGGTCAATTGGGGGACAAGAACACATATGTAATACCTTAATCAATCAGTCAATCAATCAAAATTTTTAAAAAATGCTTTCAAATATTGATTTGTACTAAATTGGAAGGTTTTTGGCTCACACATAAATGAAAAGTAAATATTGCAGATAGATCTCATATGCTCAATTAAGAAGTAATTACTGTTTTGATTTGATAAAACATATTCATGGTTCAAATTTCAAAATTATATCCTAGATAAAAATAATTTTTTCCTATTTCCTTCTTTCAAGTTTTATCCCTAGGAGTAACCACTGTTATCAATGTTTTATATATGTTTACAGAAATGTTCCACGTATTTATAAACAATGAATGAGTGTGTTTGATTCTGGAGGTGTATGAATAATATGAATAATCAGTATTGCACAGACAATAATCAATCAGAATGGATTTTGGCCTTAGTACTCTTGGTCAGGGACCTGTAATCTCCTCATTAGACACTTGCCCAGTGTCAGTAGGTTCATAAGTGAGTGATATCGGGATAGGGTCTGGCAGTCATAACCCAAACTCCATTTAAGTTATGTGGAGGTTAAAACAGACTGTAAAAAGGAAAAATAGTGTTGTGGGTTGAGAAGTAATAAAGGTGCATGGTGTTTATTTCACAGCTTTTCCTGAACAAATTTTTTTTGTATCACAGATGTCAAACTTGAGGTTCTACCTATCTGTCTGTCTATCTATCTATCACCTATATAGATAATCTAGTTTTATTAGTAAGAATTTTGGTAACATATTTTCACTTAAAAATAAAAGATCTGCCAGAGTAATGTAGTACTTCCTTTATATGCCTTTCCTCTAACCTTCAAAATGTTATTTCTAATACATTCATATTCCCACTGTAGATAAAGAAACTGATACTTACTGCGATTAAGGAGCTGCCCAGAACCATGAGCTAGGACTTATCCCATATCCATAGGATTGCCACTACAAAGCCATAAGGTTTTAATTTGACTAATCAGTTTTATTAATGCTGAGTTCCTGAGTAAAGATTTAATTTATTCTTTTATCTAAAATTAATATTTTAAGCTCTAAGAATTTTTCCTTTGATTTTCTTTGTTTCCCATGTCCATCTTCCTTCCCTGTGTACTCCCTAGACCTCCTAAGAATTATCATTTTCTAGTATTTCAAGTGGAGACTGTACAATCACATTTTTCACTTTTTATAACTTTAGAAATGTGGCAGCCAATGATTATTTTGGGAAGTTTTTCTTTGGGTTTAATTTAGATCATATACATGACCCATTCAGCCTTCTCAGGCCCTTTCATGAATAGGATCAGAAGTAAGGCACTTTCGATTTGATGGATTTCTAGTCTCATATAATGCAGTATTCATTTTCAATTGTGTCGCTCAAAGCTATTCTCTTTCTGTACCTCAAAGTCCAGAGAGATATGTTGATAAAAGAATTTCCCAGGCCTGGCTGGCATAGCTCAGTGGTTGAGCATCGACTTATGAACCATGAGGCCAAGGTTCAGATTACCAGTCAGGGTACATACCAGGATACCAGGGTGGCAGGCTAGATACCCAGAGTGTGGCATGCAAGAGGCAGCCAATCAATGATTTTCTCTCATCACTGATGTTTCTATCTCTCTCTCCCTTTCCCTTCCTCTCTGAAATCAATAAAAATATATTTAAAAAAAAGAATTTCCCAACCTACCACTGTTAACTTCATGTGATTATAGTGAAGAGATGATAGAGAAAACAACCAAAGGAAATACCATTTGCACAGGCTAAAAATAAAATGTTGTCATATTTGTCTCCATCTACTACTTTTAGCCATTTATTATTAAGTGCAGACATTGACCTAAGAGCTAATAATGTAGTTCCAGAGATGATTGTCTTTCAAATAACTTATGCCAATAGAACGTCCACAAGACAGTCTGATGGGGCACAAAGGAGAGTAGCTGGATGCACTCCAACTCTCACTGACTAAGGGATAATCCAAAGATCCATTCTCTGATTTTCAGATTCAACTTTCATAAAATCATCATCATATCTATTTCTTAGTTCTGTTTAGATAATTCATGTAAAGTGTTTTATACATTACAAAGCATATACAATGGAGGTTATATTTAATATTTCTGACAAACGTATGTTTTTGATTAGAGAGTTTGGCCTCATTCCTTGTTCACTGCACTTAAGAAACCACACAAATAATTAAAACTGGCTTCAAATTTAGCATATGAATTACATTCATGGCAGAGAAGATGGAAAAGTAACACCATCATTGAGGGATAGTCGAGTAAGGTCCAGGCACAGTGGTTCTGTGAAGTTCAGCAGCATCTGCCCTAGTACTAGGGGCAAAATGATAAAACCTAAAGAAACTTTGTCAGAATGAAATCAAGAACAGGAGGTACACAGTGCCATGTCTAAGACAGCAGAAGTAATTATTGGTGGAATACTCTACAACGCAGACCCAAGGCTCTCAGGTAAGCTCCCCTCCGCTCGTGATATTTATGCATTATCTCCAAAACACTACTGCTGGAGATCAGTCAAGGGGCAATGCAGCAGTGGCAGTATGTGGGAGCAGACAACTCTTCCCAGCCTCACTCAATTCATACCATATAATTAATCCTTAGGAGTAGTTCTGGTGCTAACCCACCTTCTAAGACTTGGAAACAGATGCCCAACAACTTGTGTCTATAAATAAGAATCCTGTGGAAGCTTATTACTTTTTCTTATTTCCACTGTTAATACTTTTTTATGTTTTTTAAATATTCTTTTATTGATTTCAGAGAGAAGGGGAGAGGGATAGAGAGTTAGAAACATCAATGATGAGAGATGGAGCCTACAGTCCAGGCATGTGCCCTGACAAGAAATCGAACTGTAATCAACTGGTTCTTAAGTTGATGCTCAACCACTGAGCACACCAGCAGGGCAACATAGTTTTTATATTTGAATGTATTTTGTTAATTTCTACTTTCATGGCACATGTGAAAAAGAATACCCTTCAATAAAGCACTTTCAGAAAATCCTTTTCAGGCCTAAAGATACGGTTCATTCACTGAGTGCTAAAACTGGACAGTTAATGAATAAGGGTTAAGACAGTTTCATAGGTTAAATAGTTCTTGACTCCATTTGAAAAGCAAATGAAAGTTTTTTTAAGTCATAATTGATGTCTTAGAATCAAATAAAAATGCAAATATGAAAACCTGTCATTAATTCAAAGAGCCATGATCCATGAATATACTTTTAACATTGAGATGTAATTTTTTTCTCCTACTGATGTAAAAATATATCACAACCATCATTTTAAGTTCATCAACTAGGATTTTAGTGTTAGGAACTCAGATGTTAAAAACCTTTGGTAATAGTATCATATTGACAATTATATCAAGTTCTCTGTTTTCTCACTGAAAGGTTGAGAACCCTAAACTTTTAGTAGCCTATAGAGTCCCTTACTTTAATTCAGCAACCTTACATTAATTTCTAATGTAAGAATCTGCCCTCCTTTAGGTTTTACTTCATCTCTTATGCTCTGATAGGTCAAAAGTTCAGTGAATATTGTTTTTCCTTTCTACAAATGGAGTCAAATAGTTCCCATAACAATTTCTACAACATTTTTCAGTATAACGTTTGTTTTGCTGCTGCAAATTTCTCACCCTCAGCCACATTCACACACTCATTTAGTGTTTCTGCAAGGTTTCTGAGATTTAAATTCTGGAAAGTATTACTCTAAAGATGACTCATATCAAGTACCATATGCCTCTGATTTGAACCTTCAGCAATAAAATCTCTAAAAGGGTTGCTTAGCCCAGATCTTAGATTCTCAAAACTATTCTCCAATAAAAGGAACTAGTGCTCCCTGGAAAATGGATGCTGTCAGAGCTAGGGCATAGAAATGAACAACATAATCCTGGAACATCTTGAGTTGCTAATAAGAACATACGGGAAAAAAATGAGGGCATAGCAAAAGAATACAAGTTCCAACTCAAAGGAGCTTCCAAGTGCTAAAGCTGGCACAAGTTTAGAAATAAAATAAGCAATGACAATGTTGGATTACAAAAAAAACCTGAATAAAATTAATATAGATAAATCCATACCAATACACAAATGAATGGATAAATAAATAGTTAAATAAATGCAGGAGAAGAAATGGCTCTTCCTTTACAGCAAGAAATGCAACTAACAAATGTAGGAAGGAAAAACAAAATAGAAATTTATCATCACTAGTTGTGACAGGCAAGAACAATCTACAGATGCTAAAATTAGTGGGTGAGACTTTGATGAGAAACAGGACATTTGAATAGTTTAAAAGTACCTCTCACAAGAATATTGTGAATTACAAGAACAAAAATTATAACTTTTAGAGTTAAGAAAACTGGCTAACATCCTATTAGCCATATGATCACAGCTAATATTACCAGCAATAGACATACTGACCTCATGCACTTCTTATATGACACACTGAGTAGGGCGTATACTTGCTGGGGTATACCTGCCAAAAATGCATAATTTCAATCTAGCAATGAGAAAACATTGCACAAACCCAGACTGGGGGCGGCAGGGGGGAGGGAGGGCATTCTACAAATAACTGGCCTGGAGTCTTCAAAAGTGTCAAGGTCATGAAAGACAGACTGAGGAAATGAGGAACTGTCTGTCCCAGGTTAAAGGCATGTAAGAGAGCATGACAACCAAGTGGAGTGTCAGATCCAGGATTGGATCCTAAATCAGAAAAAAGGGCAATCGTGGGAAATCTGGCAAAATTCAAATAAGATCAGTAGATTATTACGTGGTATTGTATCAAGGTTAATTTTCTCCTGATAGTTTTACATTAGTGTTTAAGATCTTAACATTAGGAAGAGCTGGGTGAAGACCATATGGGGATTCTCTTCACTATGTTTACAACTTTTCTGGTAAGTAATATGAGGAGAACCTTTAAGAGAGGGAAAAATCGGAAATGTTATTAATCTGTTCTTGAGCTCTGTTTCTGAATGCTGTACTAAGATTGTTCCATAGGCTTTGGAAACCAACTTTTGAATTATTATCCTCTATAGCTCCCTGATACAGGCTGCACTTCCTTTGAGCCTCCCAAAACTGCAGGGACATTCTCATACTGCCCAGCAGAGCCCTTGCAGCAGATCTATGTCTCCTCTCCTTGTGAGTATCTACATGAAGTCCCTGGAATATCTTTGGGTGTAAACTATTTCCCTAAAGAGAGAAGCAAACAAAACTATATTTATCTATCCATGTCACATCAGCGTTGGGTTTCATGTTATCATTTCCCAAACACATTTGGATACATTTTCACATATGCAGTTTTCTAAGTAAAATATATATGAAAACCCTTTTAAAAGCTAGGGTCATAATTATCTCAAAGAATCTGGTAAATAAATAAATTGCATTTGTTTGTTCCTTCTTGTCAGAAATTCCAAAAGAATCCACGGTTAGTAATAGTATACTCTTATCTCCTCTTTATATCCTTATCTCTTCTTAACAACCAACTACTTCGAAAAGCACTGTTAGGAGAGAGTAGCTGATACCCTAGTGTGTGGCTTGGCTCCTACAAGCACGTCTGAAATAGAGTTCTGCTGCAGCACTTTCGCTAGGAAAAGTTGTTGATGTTTTCTGGTGTCTATACCCTTTTCCTAATTTGAGGGTAATATTTTATAAGATATATTTGTATTGAAGAATATATATTTTATATATTAAGGCAAATATATAGTCACCTCTTACTCCAAAATCCTTTTAAAGACCCTTTTTGTCAGTTCAGGATAAAATTCAAACTATTTAGAAGCTTTACAACCTGGCTTTAACCTTCCTCTTTAACCTTATCTATCTAGTAAACATCTACATAAAATGTTTATACTAGCTTCCCCATCCATAGTTTATATAACTCCAATTGCTTCTTTATTTTTAACTTTCATAGACATCTTTCTCCTAGCTTCCTCCCTTCTCTCCATTTACTTTTCTTTTCAGAATGTGAATACACAAATAAGTTATGCATATCATTGATCATCTAGGAATTGGTTTACATATAGTATTACTTGACTATAACAAAATATAAGGACATTGTGCTCTAATATGACTTAAGGTAAATTTATGACTCGAAATTGAGAATGACTTAATGTTAAAGTTGTTTACTAATTTTTTAATTCATAACTATTTAAATTACCCCCTCCAAAACAAGTCACTAAGTTATTGTTTTCTACTTGGTAGAATGTTAATCCACCTTCTAAACTATGCTACTTGATTTTATTAATCCACTAGAAGCCCAATGCACGAAATTCATGCAAGAGTAGGCCTTTGCAGCTGCAGCGGCTGTCTGGATCCCTCCCTTGGAGCCATGGCAGCTTCCTTGATCTTGCAGCTGCAGCCCCGGCTTCATTCCAAAGGTCTTCCAGAAGGACGTCTGGAAGGATATCTGGTCTAATTAGCATATTGCACTTTTATTATTATAGAGATACATCTTTTTAAATGGACTTTATACTTAACCTCTCTTTAACAGCCAACTAATATTCCACGTTCTCCACAAAGCTTTTTCCAGATACAATGACATCTTTCTTTGACATTTTTTGTTTCTTATGAATACTTTTTGTTACTGTTCTCAGATGTTTATGTGTATATGTGTTATTCTTTCAAATAGAAAGGTTTTGGTTATCTAGTTTTAAGAAACAAGTCACAAATTACTAGAAAAAAAGCAGCAGCAAGTTTTTATTATTCTTATCTCTCATTTTTCTGGAGTTACTGATTTCAGTTAGGCAACTGACTTCTGGGATCTTTTATGCAGATGCAATCTGATAGCACCTGGGCTGAAGTATCTGGAAGCTATGAGCTAGGATCTCACTAGGTTTCTCAGCCGGAACAACTCCTATGGTTTGTTCATGTGACTTAGACTTCCTCATAGCATGGCAGTGGGATTTCGAGAGTGAATGCCTCATGAGGCAGAAAAGCAGATGGAACTCTTATTACATATTAGTCTCAGAAGTCACACACCTAAATCTCATTTTAGAATGACATTTTTTAACATCATCTTTCTGATTCCTCATATCACTCTATATCAAAAGGATTTGAGAAAAAAATAATAATGATGTTTTAATAGATAATGAAGCCAATGTTTTGATTCCTGTTAAAAACAGTTGCCTAAGGCTTATGTTACTCTATCAATGTCTATAATTTCCTACAGTTAACTTTTTAATTAACAAAGATGTATTATAAAATAAAATTTAATTGGGTAGCATACTCTAATTAGCTTTAATAATTTAAAAAGAAAAGTTGAAAAATCAGAGTTGAATACCATTGTGAAGTGTAGGGAAGCAAACAATTAACAAGGTCATCTACAATTTGTCAGGATATAACAGAAAGCTGTACTCTGAATTGCACCTGGGGATGAAATTTAATATTCAGAATAATCAAATTCTCTGAAAAACTAAAGGCTTATTTTTGTGTTATTGCCGTTCAACTTACTAATTTCAAATATCAAGTAGAGATTTTAATTCAGACCATTTGTTGAGGTCATGTACTTTCCATAATGTCCAAGATCCTTGCATTTGTTCACCGCTCGAGAGTCCTGGTTGAGAGAGTGAGTGGGGACTCAAGTTCAGCCTTTGCTATTTGCCAAGATATACACCAGACTTCCCAGAGTACATTCATGAGGTGCTCTCTTGAATTTGCATAAAAATGATGCCATATCAGTTAATAGAGTCCCTAGTTATGAGGCATGATGTTATAGGAATTTCCTTCAGGAAATGGTTTAATAGAAAGACTATTACATTCCTTGGCATAAAAAACATAAGCAGCATGAATCTTGACTCTGCCACATATAGTACTGTGACTTTGAGAAAGTAAGACCACCTCACTGAACCTGTCTCCTCACATAGAAAATGAAAAATATCAATTCCTATCGTTCAGAGTCGATATGAGTAATAAAGCTAACACATGAGAAGTATGAAACTCTGTGCCTAATAAAGTAGAAATTACTTAAATAGCACTCATAAAAAATTACAAGAGGAGTTGTAATAGAGTTTTAATCCTTGTATTTGTTTATGACAGACACTGAGTTCTGCAATTCTATTTTAGGAATGTAATTATATAACTCTCCGATCAAATCCACAGTAGGAAGAGTAAAAAAATGCAGTATGATTCAGTTCAGAAAAAAAAATCACTACTGAACAAAATATCCCTAAGTATTTATATAAGAATTTATATAAGAGTTGGTCAGCTTGGATTTTCAAAATTTGGTTTCCTAATTTCCTATAAAGTTCTCAAAATCTAGCTTCCTGCCACCAAAGAAATTGTCTTTGTAAGATTACATCTTGTGGTAACTTCTTTTAGGCAAGAGGCATCGCTCAGTGGAAGGATCCAGTTAGGTCCTGGCTCAACTCCAACTCTTGATTAGCCATCCCCTTCTGCCTACAAGTCAAATGTGTGTTTAGAACAGAATCTGACTGAATCATAGACTCAATAGTGTACCTCTAATTTTCCCTGTTGAATTTACATCTTAAATAATAATCAAATAAAATTATTTCACAGTGAAAAATGATATGGTTATTGATTTTTTTGAAATAAACAAGAGTTGATTTTAACAATTTCTCAGGCAAATTACAAATATGTGCCAGAGATGACTACAATGTTAATAGCTGTATAATGCTCCTCCCTCCACCAAATTCAAATTCCTTACCAAAGACTTAAGGGCTGCCTTATCTCTCCTAGCTCATCTTGTATGATTGTTTTCCTTGCCCATTATACTCTAGCCAGAGCAACCTTTCAGATCTTCAAACATATGTAGGCTTAGGATCTTTGTACAAGCTGCTTTCTCTTTCACTAATGCTCTTCCTCCTCACTCTGCTATATGATGTATCATCTTCCATCTCCATTCACAAAAACACCTTCGCTGCCTATCCCCAGGATTAACTATCTCTGCATTGTGGTTTTTGTCATAACTCACATTGCAAATAGAACTCATTTATGTATTTTTCGAATTACTTATGTTTTCTATGGCTCTTCCCAGTATAAGGTCATATTTGTTACCTTCATTTGCCTAGTGCCAAAATAGGAGGTGACATAAATTTTCAATGAGTAAATAATTAAATAAGAAGATTCTAAATTTTAAAGAATTTGAGTATTTACAAATTAATACAAATGAGGGTCTGGAAAAAATCTTTACAAATAAATATAGCATTATTATGAAAGAAAAAGATGAAAATTCAGTTAAAAATAATAAAGTTTGGTCTCATAAAAGAATATAAGGTATAAAATTGTGGACAAAAAAGGTTGTGTAACAAAGCTGACAAGTTCAGTGACAGAACGTAACCTCACGGTGTAACCTGAACATTAATTTCGAACTGGCTAGGCCATGGCTTGTAAATTTTTTAGTTAAAGGTTTATCTTTGCCTTAAGCAAGCCCTGTCAGTTGCTCTTGTGCATCAAGGGTAACACACCTTTGAAGTTCCAGAATAATCTTTTTTTTTTTTCTGGAACCCTCAGAGGTGTGGCCTTGGGATGGGGGTTGAGAGTGGGATCAAGTGCTTTAGATGGAGCAGATTGGCTTCCTTTACACAATAGCAGACTTCTGCTTGCTCTGGCTCTGTGGATGGCAGCCAAGGGCACATCATGTGCCAGCTGCTGCTGAGGATGACCCAGGTGTTCTTGTTGATAGTGGTGCATACGTAGAGGAGGTGGTCGACTTTGCTGGTCAGATCACCTACTTCATGACCACCCAGACACCTTGCCCTGGGATGCTTGCTCCAAGCCCATAGTCTTGCCGTGAATAGGCTGTTGTAGCAGGTCTTGTGGCTGGCTGTAATTTGCAAGACAGGGATAACATTCCTAGGAAACTTTTGGTCAGTTAGAACACAATTAGGAATCTCAATTAGGGTTTCCAGATAAAATACAGGATGCCCAGTTACATCTGAATTTCAGATAAGTGATGAATTAATTTTGTATTAATAGCATATTCTAAATATTGCATGGGCATACCTATACTAAGTAATTATTTGTGATTTAACTGAAATTCATGTTTAACAGGTTATTCTGTGTTTAAAGTGCTAGATCTGGCAAGCCCCACCCATTAGCTCAGTCAAGGAAATTAAACCTGGATAATACAAGGGCTTTGACAGGAGAGTTGCCTGACTTACTCCTCACCTCCTAATCTTCCTCCCCTCCTCCTCCCACAAATTAAGAGCATTACCTTGCTTCTACCCCTTATGCTCAGGAGCTGGCAGAGGGCTGGAACCAAAGATAATCTATCCTAACCTATGTTACTTCGCTGGCAGTTATAGCAGAGTTTTACAGTATAAACAACCTGGTGATCTATCTCAGAAGTACAAAGGACAAAGGGTACTGCTGAAGTAAGTAAGACTTCATTGAAAATGAACGATAAACATGCTCCATTTCCTTTTATTGTGATTACAGTTCTTTAGATATTCTTTCATTCCAAAAGAAAAGGGCAAAAGTCCCCTCAAGTCACTTAGAAGTTTAATATCAAGATATCATTTAATCTTCTAAAATGTAATCTTAACTGCAGGGCATGTAATAGCTACAAAGCCTGTGTACCACATCAATTTTAGAACACTGAATTCATTCACTTGCACTTAAAATGACTGTTCGATAAATGAACCCACCAGCACCCACCTCTCCCAACACACAAGGTGCCTGCTTTTGTTCTTAGAACTTTTTAAATTGAATGGTGCTTGAAATTTGATCCAATTCTTATACCTAGTACATGAGATGCAAGTATTCTAACAGAAATTTGACCTACTTTTTAAATTAAAAATATTTCCTTAGGATAAACAAAGGACATCTATGTCATCTCCTGCTTCTCTCTCCTTCCACCAGCTCATAATTCTTGGGAATGGAAATTGGCTTTCCTTTTTTAATTCTCCCAAGTCATGATTTCCTTCTACAAGACAAATGATCTTGATATCATAAGCAAATGGGTATACTGGCTACATTGTGGTTCAAACTATGAGGTGGGCTTTATTACTTGATCCTAGATATCCTAAAAAGAAAAGGGAAAAAGGAAAAGGATTTGGAAATTTTATCCAAGGATGAATTTTATCTATTACTTATATTTTTAACACCACTATATTTTTCTATACATTTTCATATTAAGTCACATTTTTTGTAAGTCTTCATTTTCTCTAAATGGAATGGATGTCTCAGGCAGAAATGGCCCAATGTTATGAGTTCAGAAAGGCAAAGAAAAAAAATCACATCAATGGTGATATTTAAATGTCACTGCTGTTACATCATAAAGAAAAAGAAGAACATTTTAAAACTTTAAAATGACAACAGACTTCCTTCAGTAGTATACACTGAGTGGCCAGATTATTATGACCACCTGATGTTTGTAGGCAAATTAGCCATACTCTGCATCATATGAGATATGGAAGCCGAAGGCCTATTCAAACACCTTTGCTCGTTTTACCAAGATAAAACGTCTCCAATTCGCACAGAAACACAAGGATTGGACAGTTGAGCATTGGAAAAAAGTCATGTAGTCTGATGAATCACATTTCCAGTTGCATCATGCAGATGGCAGAGTGAGAATTTGGAGGAAACAGCATGAAAGCATGCACCCCACATGCATGACTACAACCCTTCAAGCTGGTGGGGGCAGTGTTATGGTTTGGGGCATGTTTTCCTGGCATGATTTGGGCCCTTTAATTCGTGTGGAACAAGGTCTGAATAGCACAATATACCTAAGTATTGTTGCTGATCATGTTCATCCTATCATGCTGATGGCGTATCCCAATGGAGATGGCTTCTTCCCACAAGACAATGCACTATGCCATGGTGCTCATGTTATGCAGGAGTGGTTTCAAGAACATGAGGGAGACTTTACCTTGCTTAGGTGGCCCCCACAATCACCAGATCTCAATCCCATTGAGCATTTGTGGGATGAGGTTAAAAGAGCCATCAGGCAGCTGGTTCCACAACCATCAAATCTCACAGAACTGGACAGTGCTATTCATCAGGCATGGTGTCAGATTCCTCGCATCACCTTTCAACATCTCATGGAGTCAATGCCAAGAAGAATCACCATAGTACTGAAAGCAAAAGATGGCCCAACGAAGTATTGATGGGGTGGTCATAATAATCTGGCCACTCAGTGTATATATATCCTAAGTTCAAAGGCCGTTAAATCATGTTACTTACTCACATCTTCCAAAAAAATCACTTCTACAGTCGTGGTAAACAACCTGCTTCCCTATTTATAATAGTCTGGCCCTCTAACAACTTCAGCGCAAAATTATAGCTAACTTGCCTACAAATGTCAAGTGGTCATAATAATCTGGCCACTCAGTGTATATCCCTGGACTGCAAGTTTCATACACACCTCACCCCCATCTTCCTTGCCTTGATCAACTTGTGGACTTAGAAATAAATGTATCTGCAGACTGCCTTTCAGAGCTTAACTGCTTTATTAATAGATGAACTTCTATATTAAATAATGTAAACAATTTTTAAAGCAAACTCAAGACATATTATATATCACTATTAAGGCTACCTTGAGAACTTTTGAACTTCTGATGAAAAGAGTCAAAGTTACAATCAACCCAAAAGAAAGTAAAACACTTAAAGAGGAAAAAGATAAAAAAGTTTAATAGTGTTTCACTGAACAGCTGTACTGATTCCGAAACTTTTCTCAGTGTAATCCGAGAGAATCACATTAACAAGGCAAAGAATTCTGGGAAAGTAAGTGGATCTTAAAACAATTTCAAGAAACAATATACAATTAAGCTACCATATGTGTTTGCTCTGTATGAGTGATACACAATATATAATGAGGTAAGGGCTGCAAACATTTCACTCTTTTATTTTTACCATGAAAGTCTTCCAGACATGTTAAAATTAGTTTGGAAAAAAATATCTACTTCTCTTAAAAGTTTTAGCTGTTGACTTTGAAAAAGATATTCCTTCATTGGTAGGCATTGAAGCACATGCCATCAGTCATGATGAATTACTAGCACATTTGCTGTCCCTTCATAGGTTCAAGCAAAAGGAAAGAGTGACAAACTCTAATTGGACAATTAGGAGATCAGATTTAACCCAAGTGCTTCAAATGTGTCCCTAGATGACTTTTGACTACAAATTAAAGTATGTTTTGGAAATAGGGAGAGTCTTGCTGTGTTTTTATCCATTCCGTAAGTATTTCCATGCATTCACTTGTACCACAGATATTTATTGAGTACTTACTGTGAGCCAGGGATGTTTACAGAGACAAGGAATGCAGGAGTAACACTTTCATATTATAGAGCAATCTACCCAACAATATAAGAACATACTCCTTTTTAAACGCATATGGAAGAAATAGCACCAATCCCCTGCTGTCTTGGTGCTCACAATGCACTAGGGGGACAAGACAACTGAGGAGTACATAAATTCTCTGGGAAAATTAAAGAATTAAGAGAGACAATGTTGGTGGTGGTAGGGTGGATGCTTTGAAGGAAATTTTAAATATGATAGAAAGGAAGGCTGCACTGAGAAAATGACGTTTGAAAAAGACCTAAAATATGTGAGTGAATATTTCACATAAACATCTGAGGGAAGAGTGTACCTGACAGAGAGTACCCTAAGTGCAAAATCCTTGAGATGGTGTGAAAACTGGCATTCATATACATTGTGGCAACGTGGGTATTATAATCACTTTGGCCAAAGTGTTTTATTTCCTTATAAAACTAAAACTAGACCTAGAACTTCTAATTTTAGATGTTGACCAAAAGAAACAAAAAAATATATAGCAAAACATTTGTACAAGAACATGTAAAGCAGCTTTATTTACAATAGCACAAAATTGGAGGAAACATATACGTCCATCAACTGGGGAATAATTAAAAAATAATGTGTTATAGTTATGAAATGAAATAGCAATGAAAGTAAACAACTATTGATATAAGCAAAAATAAGGATGAAACTCAAAACTTATGCTTAGTAAAAGAAGCCTTATTCAAATTGCTCCATTTATTTGAATTTCTAGAACAAGGTATTCCTCTCAAGTAATTCATCCATTCATAGATCCCTTCTAAACCTTGCATAATAAATTCTTCTTCTACATTTGATCAGTCCCAATATACTCTGAGGTCTACCATCATGAAAGCATACACTCCCTACATTTCACATTATCCTCAAAAGACTTCCCCATTTTCTATTGTTATTCGATAATTAAACATCTTGAAAGGGTTGTCTATACACAATGGCTCAATTTCTTCTCTATCCATTCCCATTGTAGTGTATTCTTTTTTTTTTTAAATATATTTTATTGATTTTCCACAGAGAGGAAGGGAGAGGGACAGAGAGCTAGAAACATTGATGAGAGAGAAACATAGATCAGCCGTCTCCCACACACCTCCCACTGGGGATATGCCCGCAACCAAGGTACATGCCCCCGACAGGAATCGAACCCGGGACTCCTAAGTCTGCAGGCCGATGCTCCATCCACTGAGCCAAACCAGTCAGGGCTATTCTTATCTGATTCTATCAGCACACTGGGAAGAATGTACTCTCCCTAAGTTCACCAATTATCTGAAAATTGCCAAATTCAATGAGCTCTTTTCCATCTTTGTCTTAGCCTCTTAACTGCCTATAACACTATCTTTCCTACTTGTTAAATTGAGGTATAATTTACATAGAATCAAATGTAGAAATTTTATATTTACAGTCCCATGAGTTTTAACTAATATAAACAACCACATAATTAAAAAACAACAACACATAGAACTATTTCCACACACCCCAGAAACAATCACTGTACTAATTTCTACCACTATAAATCTGATTTGCTTGTCCTTGAAATGTATATAAATGAGATTATACAATAGGTAATCTATTGTGCCTAATTTAAGGTCTGTGCCTAATTTATTTCACTAATGTTGTTGAGATTTACCTATGTTGTTTTTAATTGTAGGTTATCTTTTTTACTGCTAAGTGTATTCTTTTTCTATTGCTGCATAACAAATTACCACAAATGTAATGGCATAAGACAACAGGACATGTATTACTTCACAGTTTCCATAAGTAAGGAGTTGGGGTCTGGCTTCACTGAGTTTTCTCCTCTGAGTTCCACAAGGCTGAAAGCCGAAAGTCAGTTGGGCTACATTCTTTTCTGATGCTAAGATGCCCTTCCAAGCTCTAGGAAACTGGATTCTGCTCCTTATTGTTGTGGGAGTGAGGTCCCCATATTCTTGTTGACTGTGATCCAGGCCTACAAGCAAGTCTTAGAGGACCTTGCAGTTCCTTGCCACATGGCTCTCTAACAAACTTCACAATATGAAAGCTTGCTTCTTCAAAGCCAGCAAGAGAGTGTCTTTCTAGTATTAGGAAAAGCCTAGTCCTACTTCTAAGTGCTTTTATCTTATTGCATTAGGGCTACCAAGGATAATGTTCCATTTAACTCAAAATCAATTGATTTGGAACTTTAACTACATCTACAAAAATTCCTTCACCAAGCCACATCCTCTGACCTAATCACAGAAGTGGCATTCCATCATATTCACAGGTTCTGCCCACACTCAAGGGGAGGAGATTATTTGGGGCATTCATTATCTGCAGATGGAAATCTTGGAGATCATCTTAGAATTTCATTGTATCCCACAATTTATTTATCCACTGTCTTGTTAGTAGACGGCTCAACTTCAATTTTGGGGCTATTATGAGTAAACTTTCTATGGACATCTGAGAATAAGTTTGTGTTGAGATATGTTTCATTTCTCTTGTGTAAATATCGAGGAGGACAACTGCTGTGTGATAGATAAGCATATGTTTAAGTTTAAAATAAACTTCCTAATAATTCTCCAAAGGAGCAGAATGATTTTATACTTCCTCCAGCAATGTATGAGAGTTCTGGTTGTTCCATATTTTCATCAGGGCCTGGTATTGTCAATCACAAATATTTGCCTTTCTGATGAGTACAAATTGGTTTCTTATGGAAGTTTTAATAAGTTTTCTCTAATAAGTAATGATATTGAGCATCTTCTTTTACACTTGTTGGCCATTTAAATTTTTTTTTGTCAAGTATCTTTCAAGCCTTTTGCCAGTATTTTAAATATTTTTATTGATTGACTGATTTTTAGACAGAGAGGGAGAGAACGAGTAAGAGAAAGAGAGAGAGAGATTTGTTGTTTCGCTTTTTTCTGCATCTGTTGGTTGATTATGATTCTTGCATGTGCCCTGACCAGGGATTGAACCCACAACCTTGTAGTGTTAGGATGACACTCTAACCAACGGAGCTTTCTGCCCACGGCTTTTTTTTGCCAGTATTTGATTTTTTTGGCCTTTTTATTATTGAGTTGTACAGATTCTTTATATATTTGTCAAGATACAACTTATGTAGGTTTTTTTCCCAGTCTGTAATTGCTTATTCAGTTCTGTAATGGGATCTTTTGAAGAAGAAATGATATTAATTGTGATCAAGTCCAATTTGTCAGTTTCTTTTCTTTTTAAGTGTACTATCTTTTTATCTTGGCTAAAAACATTTATCTAACTCAAAGCTGTAAAGATACACTCTTGTGTTTTCTTCTATGTTGTTTAGAGATCTAGCTTTTTTCTATCATCTATAATATAGCTTAAATTAATTTTTAGATGGTGAGAGGTATAGATCGAAGTTCCTTTTATTTATTTTTTGCAACATGGCAATACAGATGTTTCAGAGGGTAAAGGTGAGGGAATGAGGGATATCCTTAATAGTGTCAATAATAAATTAAAAAAATATATTTTCTACTCTTTCTTGAAACTCTTATCTCTTATTTCTAAATATGTACATTCTTTAGTAATTAGCCTTAAGCTCTCTTTTATTACACTCTGCTCTTATATGCCTTTGACTTTCATATGACTTTCAATGAAATTTAAATACTGGTAATACCTAAATGTATATCTGCATTTACATACTCATCAATGGATCTCCAGATAAATCAATTCAATTGTCAATTTGATATTGTCCATTGAATACTTCAGACATATTAAATTTAATACAGCCAATACCAAACTTAATTTCCCCAATTGTCCATCCATTTGAGTTTTCATCAGCTTCATAAATACTATTATTGTGTTTCCAGAAACCTAGGAATTATTTTTAATTCATTTCTTTCTTTTACCTTACTCAGCCAATACCAATAAACCTTGCAAACTTTTTTTGTGCAAAATTACTTGACCTACAAGCACTTTTTACGATTTGTTCTGCTATCACTTCAATACCCATCTGCAATGGCCTCTCACCTGGACTACTATAGTAGACTCTTAACTATGCTCTCTTTTTCACTTTTGCCTTTCTCCAATCCACTCCTCTCAAAGCAGCAAAGGTGAACATTTAAAAATACACATTGTGTTATATAACTCCCCTGACTAAAACTCTTCAGTAACTCAATGTACTAAATATGTACTGTACTTTCTGGCGTATAAGACAACTGGGTGTATAAGATGACCCCCAATTTTTGAGAAGATTTTTCTGGGTTAAAAAGTCCGGACGGAGACCATATGAGGCAGAAAAAGGAGCCGACCAGAGATGCGGTCTCTGTCTGGCTCCATTGAAATGAATGGAGTGAGGCAGTTTTTAAGCTCCCCCCACTGTATGCGGTGACTGCAGATTTTCCAGGCAGGCTCAGAAGTTTTAGCACCTGCCCTATAAGATGACACCCAGCATATAAGACGACCCCCAACTTTTGAGAAGATTTTCCTGGGTTAAAAAGTCATCTTATACACTGGAAAATAGGGTATTAAACATCTATTATGTGCCAACCATTGTTCAAAACACCAGGAATTCTATATAATAAAAGACCAGTAACTGAAACAGCATAACGACCAGAATGACCAGAGGCCCCACACCCCAGCAACTGGTTAGGGATGATCAGCCAGGCAGGCAGAGGCAGTTAGGGGCAATGAGACAGGCAGGCAAGTGGTTAGGGGCAATCAAGCAGGCAGGCAAATGATTAGGGGCAATCAGGCAGGCTGGTGAGCTGTTAAGAGCCACTGGTCCTGGACTGCAAGAGGGATGTCTGACTGCCGGTTTAGGCCCGATCCACCCTGTGGGATCGAGCCTAAACAAGCAGTTGGACATCCCCTGAAAGGTCCCAGATCGTGTGAGGGTGCAGGGCTGAGGGGATCTCCTCCTCCATCTCCCGTGCATGAATGTCGTGCACCAGGCCTCTAATATAATGATAATTACAAGAAGACTTGGTTCCTAACTTCATTAAATTTATACTCATTCAATATTGACATACACACATGCATGTGCATGCACACACATGCACACCTGTACAAAATGTTAACTTTAGCAAATATACAGAGGAGTAATGAATAGTACTATAAATATCTTCATGGGAATTTTATATGGTTAGGTAACAAAACAAGGATACTTCAGATACTAATTCCTTAGCACAAATTACCTGAAAAAGAGGGACTCGAGCGGAAAACCATGCATTTAATGTGCAGATTTCAGTCATGATAAGGCATGAGCATGTAAGGACAGATGACCAGGACAGAAAGCAAAAGAAAATAAGATGTGTTTTGAGGAAAAAGCATGAGCCAAACTTGTAAGCCATATTAAGTAGTAATTTTTATCTTCCTTAAAATAACAGAACAATCTGGGAAAGATCACTGTGGCGACAGTGCAAAGAATATATGGAGAAGCAAACAGAGTGATGTGGACAGAGCATTGGAAGATTTTAGCAATGATCTAGACAAAGTGAGATGGTAGCTCTCACCTACTTCAGTACCCTCACATGTTCTGCCTGAAACTCTCTCCATCCATCTTCCTCACTTGTCAGTCTCACATTCAATGCTCCCTTTTAAACGGGAGCCTTCCCTGACCACTAAGAAAATAAAATGTTTCTCACTTACACCCATTATTGTCTATCATCACCTTGCTTCCTTTTCAACACATTCACACACTGTAATGATCACTTCTTGTTTATTTATTTCTATCTCCAACACTAGAAAGTCTGCAGTAGGACTGCAGGGACCGTGCCTGTAAATTGTCAGCACACACCACACTGGCTGCTTCATGGTTTTACTCAATAAATGTCAATTAAATAAAGTAATTGTCCTCAAGATGATATTAGCATCCCTTTCTCCATAGCACACATGCTTCTTTTGCTCAAGTATGCTCAAACCTTTCAACAACTGTTCCAGGTCTACATGCCAGGTTTCAGGCAGAGATCAGCGACTTCCTGGATTGTGTGCTACCCATCAGTGGTTTCCTTTAGAGAAATGGCTCCAAAGCTAGGCTGCCTGCATTTGACCTTCAGTTATTCTACATCCCAGCTTGGGGGTGGTGGGAAATTTACTTAGCATCTCTGACAGTTTCTTCATCTGTCAAATGGTGATATTAATAGTTCTTCATAGCATTGTGCGACTATGAAAGACTGCCATGCTATTCATCCTACTGTGAAAGCGTAACATTATATAAAATTAATAATGTATCACAAATGTGATATGTGTCAAGAAGAAGAACTACAAGATATTGGAGAATATACAACAGATTGGCATGTTCATTATTATATAATAAGCACTCCTGCTATTTAGAAGAAAGAGAAAACTTGAGTTCATTTCATATTCAAGTTCATCCTGCCAAAGCACATTAAGTAACTGAGTTAAAGAAACATCTGAGATCTCAAATAATTACCCCACTATCATGAAAACATAGTAGTTGCTGAGTGTGTGCATATGTGTGTATAGTCATCTCATGTATTGATTTCACATATATCTACTGTATAATTTATCTACTGGCAAACACTGCTGTATAACAAACTACTCCAAAGCTGAGTGGCTTGAAATAGCACTCATTAATTCTCAGTAATCTTGGGTCTACTGGGTGTTGGTTGATCTAAGCTGGACTTGGCTGGCATAACTCTATACCTCATATTTCTCTTTCTCTTCCTGGAACCAGCAGTGTAGTGAGTTTTTCTCATGGCAAGGGCAGAAGTGAAATCACACAAACAGAAGTCCACAAGGATTACTGAGCCCTAAGCTCAGAAGAGACACACTGCCACCTCCACCTCATTTTGTTGAAAATAAAGTTTTAGGGCTGGATTCAAAGTTAATGGAGAAGGGAAATAAACACCTCTTTTATGGAAAGAGCTGTAAAGTATATGGCAAAGGGTTTGGATAGAGAAGGGATGAAGAAGTGGGGCTTGGGCACAGAGAAGCACAGAGAACAATTCAATTTACCAAATCTGCTCAGTTTATTCTTTATTTTTTCTGTATGAAGATAGGGATGCTGAATGCTGTTTGGCAAAGAAACCGAGGACAACACATACCACTCTATCATCTGAAAGTTTACATATAATCGTAAGTACACTTTTCCCTAAAATAGACAAGAGGAATGGAAAAGAATGATAAGGCAATACTTTTTCTTCTTTGAGACTGTAAGATAAACACCGCTACTTATAGCAACTGTTTTGTAGGTCTATGACAGAACAAAGAAATGAAGCATCTTATGGAACTTATGATTCTGTTATTCCTTTTACATAATGTTCCCTTATTGCACAGTGTATTTTTAGTAAAATAATGCCATTTTTCTTTCTTTAAATTTTAATCCAAATTCAAGCTCTATTTCATATTTCTATGCAGCAAAGTATTTTAGAGTTTGAGGTGCCCCTTAAGGACCTTTTCTTACATAAAAGACACTTTTTAAAAAATCATTTTATTCTGTAGTCTGTAATTGCCTAGATTTCAGGCTCATTCTCCCTTGCTGTGTAGGAAATCTAATCAAGCTTAGAAACTGAATTGTGTGCTCTGGCTTCAATCCTAAAATAGCCATTTCCATGTACTTTTCACTAAAGAAATCTCTTCTTTTCTTTTTTTATTAATTTTTCCCAGTCTCTATATTTCCTTTAACTTTTGCAAGAATACTGTTTAGTACAGTGTCTTAAGATGTGAATTTTCATATAAAATTTTACCAAAGGATATTATTCTAATATCCTCCTTCACCTAAGAACAACTGCTTTATGTAACTTATCAAAGGAGAAGGAAAACATCAAAGGGTGATTTTAATTCTGTTGCATTGCTCAACTGCCCCCCGCCCCCGCTCCAAAATGAAAGAGAAACATCTATTCTGAAAAAAAAATCATTTAGGAGGCAGTAAATTTTAAATGTTCAAAATTTTCTCATCTAGTCCTCCATTGTTTTGTAAAATCCCTTATTCTAAGGCTCTCAGAGAACTTGATACAACCAAATTCTATAGAAATGAACCATAAGAGTGAAGTGCAAAAAAAAAAGAGATACTTAAGAGTTCCCTTGGCCTAGTCCTTTTTTTTTTTTTTTTTAATTAAGAGGAAATTGAGTTTAGGGGAGAGGAGACTAAGTCTGTCAAGAAAAGATCCAGGGCTATGACCTTAGACAGTCATAGGTAAAAATACTATCGTTGCCACTCAGAGATGACGTGACTTGGAACAAAGAACCTAGCTCACCTGAGCCTCAATTTCCTTATCTGTAAAAGGGAGATAATAACATCTCCTTTAAAGTATGGTTGTGAGGATTGAATATGTAAATATACACTCAAAAAGCCTCAGATATAAAGGTACTTCTTGAGGTCATACAGCTAGTCAGTTTCAGATGTGAGGAAACAGAAATTCCTCACCTCCAGTTCAGTATCCTTTCCTCACGTTGTTTATGTTCACCCTGTTTGAGGAACGTACAATTTATTGGTAATACAGAGGTACATGCAGAGCTCTTAAATTATCATTTACACAGACTGTACAGAATAAGAAATTAAAGCGAGATTTTTCCAGTGCCTATAAAAATAAGCTGAGACACTGGTGCCAATAATGCAGACTTCCTGTTGTCTAAAGAAGACTGTGAGTATACTAACTTCTCTCTCTCTCTCTCTCTCTCTCTCTCTCTCTCTCTCTCTCTCTCTCTCTCTCTCTCTCTTGCTCTCTCTCTCCATATCATAAGATATATTACCACAGTGTGTCATATTTCAACATATCAGGATTGGGTGATAATAAATGAAAGGGGAAAAAATCTGAGTTTTTTTCTTCTTTTTCTCTAATTCACTTATTCCAGATGAATAAGTATTCTGATCTAGTAATGACTGTGATATCCTGTTAGATCAAACACCTCTCAGACTGGATTCTGTTGCAGACCTAAAATATGGTATTCCTTGGTAATAAGAGAATTTCTATTGAGGAACATTTAAAAGAGAAGTTCAAAGCTCTCTTTCACTAGTTTCTATGCAACAAAAGTCATACCCTGAAACTCATCCCTCTATAGCAACTGTCATTTTCCTTTGGCTTGCTACATTTCATCAGACACTGAAAGTACTTTTCACCAATATAACACTGTATCACCACTCTACAGTGCAAGACCCTATCTACGGTAGCATTTATAAGCACTTAACTCCATAGCAAGCCCTCTGCTAGGAATGTCTTGTGTTATGTATGTTATCACAATAGGCAGAAGCGTTAAGCATAATGATACTCATTTTACAAAGAAATGGCAGTTCTTAAGAAGCTAAATTAGGATGTGAATTGATCTATATCAGATGCCAAGGTCCATGCTCAGAGATTTGTTTCCTGAGAAAGTGTTATCATTTAGTTCCTATAAATTGTCAGGCATTGGCATAGCAACTCAACAGACTACCTCATTCATATATGACCTTCACTTATTGGGGGGCCTACACTTACCACAACTTGCAAACTGAAATACTCTGTGATTATACAAATTATGGTCGTCATATCCTACCAATATATGTTTCATTATACTCCATTCATGGAGAGAATTTAATTGCAAAGCAATGTAATTTAGCTATTTTTTAATCTATAATCATTTTAAGAATATATTTTAAAAATATGTATACATATACACATATTTTATAAATGCAAAAAAATTACATATATCTTTGATATTTTATATTTCATCATACTTTTTTTTTCATGTTCTACTTGGCTACACTTTTTCTCTTCTTTCCTCATCCTATATCAGCTCACTACCCCACCTCAACCCCCAATACCACTAACCCATATATCCTATTTTTTCCAGAAAATATACCTATATAATCCTATATAATAAAAGCCTAATATGCAAATCAACTGGACAGCAGAACAATGGGTTGCTATGATGTGCATTGACCACAAGGAGGCAGGCGATCAATGCAGGAGCTGCCTCCAGCTCGCAGGCCCCAGGCCAGCCAAGGTGAGTGCAAGCGGGATCCCCTGATCACCCCGCCAGTTGCCCTGCAGAAGGGAGGTGGCCTGCAGCAGTGGTGGGGGCAGGTCCAGCAAGGGGGCAGCACCAGGCCAGCCAAGGCAGGTGCAATTGGGGGGCCCCTATTATCCCACTGATCGCCCACAGATTGATCGGCCCTGATTGCTGACCAGGCCTAGGGACCCTACCTGTGCACAAATTTTGCGCACCAGGCCTCTAGTGTGTGTGTGTGTGTGTGTGTGTGTGTATCACTTTATACACACACAATTACATGTACACAGTCAGCCTGTACATAGGTTGCACATCTAAGGATTAAATCAACCTTGGATCAGAACATATTATGCTTTTGCTGACAGGTACTATGTAGTTAGGCCCATGAACTGAACAGGTCAGATACTTTTCTTGTCGTCTCTCCCTAACCAGTACAGCATAACAATGATTTACACAGTCTTATAATGTGTTATGTATTGTAAATAATCTAGAGATAACTTGAATTATATGGGAAATGTGCCTAGATTATATACAAACTAGAGGCCGATGCACAAAAGTCCTGCAAGAGTAGGCCTTCCTTCCCCCGGAGGCTGGCACCAGTTTCCCTCTGGCACCCAAGACCTGGGCTTCCCTCGCAGCCTCGGCTTCACTCCAAAGGTCATCTGGAAGGAACGTCTGGTCTAATTAGCATATTATGATTTTATTATTATAGCTACTACACCATTTCACATGAGATTTGAGCACCATTGATTCTAATATGAGGTGGGAGGGTGCTGGAATCAATCTCCTGAGGATACCAAAGGGATGACTGTATACATTCTCCAAAAATACTTCTCTCACATGCTCAAACACAAAATATATAATCAACCATACACACACAGGCAGCTAACATATACAGGCTTTAGTGTTACTCTTTGTTTATAAAAAATGGTATCAAATACCACACTGTATTTTTCTGTATCTTAATTTTCACACATAAATATTTTTAGAAAATTCTCCCATTAAATAACCATAGATGCAACTTATTTCCTATCCTTTCATGTGAATATGACATAATGCATTCAAGAATTTCTATATCTGATGGACAACGTTTTGTTTTCACAACTTGTCACTGGAAACAATGTTGAAAAAGTCATCTTTGTGACTATGACCTTAAATATCACTAGTTTTCTTTTCATAGTATTCAAGAGAGTTATTAATAAATTAAAAGATATATGTATTTTCAATTTGAATAGATCTTTCCTGGTAATACCGCCAAATTGTTGTACAATTTGCAATTCAGTCAAATCTAAAAAGGAACATTTCTCCATATACTCCCAAGAGGGCTTACCAGTACTCGCTTTTCTTTATTTTCACCAATATGGTTGTTAACTGGTACAAAGTGGTATGTAATGATACACTCATTTGCATTGATTGCATAGACAATTGGCTAGAGAGAGAATCTTTTCTATTTTGGTCACTTGCTATTTTTCCATATTGTCTTCCCTTCCTTTCCCCCATTTTTCTACTGGGTTATTTGTAAATAATTATAACACATTACATTATATAATGATATTGGTGTTAGTTTTTGAATACAGGTTTCCTCTACTGTCCAAAAGTAGGGCATCTTGGAAACCTTTCAAAAGCTAAATCTTTGATGTAATGCAAAGCATACCCTCCTCTTTCAGAAAGTTCATGTTAAGTCTCTTTGCTTTTAGGAAAGACCTGCATTAGTACCTGCTGACTAACTGGAAGAAACACAAGGAGGATTTTCACTTTTACAAAAAACAAACAAACAAACAAAAAAACAACACCTATATTAGTATGGTAAGAATATTTTCTTCCCAAGAAATGCACCCTCCCTCAAGTTAATATGTTTTATTAAACAAACCATGCATCCTTCACTGGAAGAAAAATATCAAAATTGCTATAAATAGAGTGAGGAAGATGGCTGCTAACGGGAAGGCAGACTGCAGGATGGTGTGTGAATGAGAGAACAAAAGGCAAGTGTGTGGACGAATCCGGAGTGTATATTTGTGGATGAGGGACAGCTATACTCCAAGGGAATGTTGGGAACTGCCGGAGTAGGCTCCCCTGGCCAGGGAAGCCTCCACTGAAATCTCTCCCGGAGCAACTGGCTCTGCCACAGAGACTGCACCATCTTGAAGGGGAGAATGGCTGTTACCAGAGGCCTATACAACCCAGGACTCTGCAACCATAACACCCAGGGACTAGGTGTGAACCCAGGTACACCGGATCTCAATCAGTGCAAATACATGGATTCAGAGGAGCTCTGCACCTTCTCATGGAAAGGCCAGATTTCGCCTGGAGAAAGGTGAGGTCTGTGATCCAGGCTGGAGAGAGAAGCATGCACAAAGGGACCTAGAGGTTTAGGGAAAGTCTGCACCCCACAAAACCCATGGCCATAAGGGCTATCGTGATCCGTGAAAGTGGAAGGGGAGCTGCAGGGCTGCTGGCAGAAGAGAACTCTAAAAATCAACCCATAGCGGGACTGGGTGCAAAAAGGCAGCTGGAAATTTTTACTAGTGTCCCGGCTGCTTAGTGCCAGAGGGAAAAAAAAGACACATAGAAACATTCACAGAGTTGCTGCACAGTGCAGGAGGGTAAAAGCCGTGAGTTTGCGCACTTACTCTGGCTCTTTTTTTCTCCTTGTTTTTGATTATTAAGCCCAATACATAGGATCACCCAATTGAAGACACTCTAAGAGACTGCAGGGGAAAGTTGTTTCTGAGGAACCTGGAGATCAGAGCAGGGAGGAATGATCAGAGAACCAGTTCTAGGGCAGTCCATGCTCCTAAACCAGTATTAAGTGTGACAGGGAAAACAAAATCTAAATTCTGGCTAGAGAGGATTTATAGCCCCAGAGGTCAATCCAGAAACAATGCCACCCAGGGGCTGAATCACAAATTGACTCTTGTGTAAAAACAAATAAAGGAGTCTAAGAAACAAAGAAATACTGCCTGCTTGAAAGTCAGGACTGTGACTTACAACACAGAGGAGCAGTGGCATGCAGGAAACTTCAATACTGTCCTGAGTACCTGAAAGGAAACAGGTGTACCAAACAGAACACTAGAGGAGGTGAATGACCTTCACTACTACACATTTTTATTTTTTCATCTTTTACTTAAGAAACTTTTTTTTTCATTTTTCCTCACCTGATTTTACCTTTTTAATTATTATATTTTTATTTTTTAATCAGCATCATTACTACTATTTTACCTTTTTAAAAAAGTATCATTTTATTTTCTCTTTATTTTATTTTATTTTATTTTGGGATTAGTGTCCTACATTCTATTTTTATTTTTCCTTTAGCATCATTTTACTCTATATCAACTTTACCTTTATGTCAACACTTTATTACTCACTTGTCCCCTTTTGTTGTCCTGTTTCTCTTACTCTATTCCTGCTTTAGATTTTCCCTATTCCTTCTTTTTACTACATTAAAAATTCATCTTACTTGTATATCTAATTTCTGATCCCCTGCTCTAAGTCCATACATATCTCTCTCTTCTCTTTCTCCACTATCCAATTTTTTTTCTCTCTTCCCGTTTTTTGTTTGTTTGTTTATTCAAAGTGATGAATAGCAAGAACCTACAGCCAAAATTACTTTACCCAGCAAAGCTATCGTTCAGAATTGGGGGTCGGATAAAGACCTTCACAGACAAGAAAAAGCTAAAAGAGTTCATCACCACCCAACCAGTATTATAGGAAATGCTGAAAGGTATCCTTTGAGAATAGAATAGAATCAGAGGCATAGAAAGGGAGTGGACTGACAATTTTCGGGGGTTAAGGGTGTTGGGGATGCGTGAAGAGACTGGACAATAATTGTACACCTATGGATGAGGACAATGGGGGGGGCAAGGTCAGAGGTTGGGGTGGGAATTGGGAGGAGGGGAGCTATGGGGGA
>PVJC01017460.1:0-32456 GCA_004026665.1 Murina feae | reverse complement strand
GTATTATATGAAATGCTGAAAGGTATCCTTTGAGAAGAGGAAGAAGAAGAAAAAGTAAAGATAAAAATTATGAACAACAAATACATATCTATCAACAAGTGAACCTAAAAATCAAGTGAATAAAAAAATCTGATGAACAGAATAAACTGGTGAATAGAATAGAATCAGAGGCATAGAAAGGGAGTGGACTGACAATTTTTGGGGGTTAAGGGTGTTGGGGGTGCGGGAAGAGACTAGACAAAAATCGTACACCTATGAATGAGGACAGTGGCGGTGGGGGGGAGGTAAGGGCAGAGGGTGGGGTGGGAACTGGGAGGAGGGGAGCTATGGGGGGGGAAAAAGAGGAACAACTGTAATAACATGAACAATAAAGATTTTTTTAAAAAAGAAGAAAAAAAATTTACATGAGACTTCATTTGAAAAACCATGTTAGCAACTACTTTATTTCAGGCCTCATTTTATCCTTTTTGCTCCTGGGAAAGAGAATGGCCTGCATAAGAAAGAATGAGTGGTCTGATGAGACTACAGTGGATGACAGAAGAGAAGTGACAGAGGGGAAGCAGGACTGAGGGGAGGCGCTTGCTATCATAATATGCAGAGTGAAGGCCAGCAGGAACCAGGAAGGCTTTTAGGCAGAGGTATGAAAACAAGAGGTTCTCTCGATGAGTCCCTCGGGGCAGCAGTAAAGAAAGGGAAGGAATGAGGCCCAGCCCAGAGGAGCTCTGAGGCAGCACTAAGATGGGAACAGAGAAGAAATATATGAGCCAAAGACTCAGGGGCTAAAGCCCCACAGGACCCAACAGGGAGGGGCAAATCAAGATCTGCGTTTGGAAGACACTTAGCCAGACAAGGAAACAAGTGGAGCAAGAGAAGCTAAGCTCAGTTTAGGACACAGGCCCATAGTGCTGAAGGCAGCAACAGCTGAAACAGAGGGGAGCCACCAGGATGTGGGCAGTACCTGATGGCACCAGGAGAAAAGAAAACCAGAGATCACAAAGGATTTTAAGAGGGAAGAGCAAGAAAGATGGGAAGAGCCTTAGCCGGTTTGGCTCAGTGGGCAAAGCACCAGCCTGCGGATTGAAGGTTCCCAAGTTCGATTCTGGCTGCAGGCACATGCCCAGGTTGTGGGCTTGATCTCCAATAGGGGGTGTGCAGGAAGCAGAGATCAATGATTCTCTCTCATCATTGATGTTTCTCTCTCCCTCTCTGAAATCACTAAAAATATATTTTAAAAAAGAAAAGAGCCCTAACTGTTTGGCTCAGTGGATAGAGCGTCGGCCTGCGGACTGAAAGGTCCCAGGCTCGGTTCCGGTCAAGGACACGTACCTTGGTTTCGGGCACATGCCCAGTGGAGAGTGTGCAGGAAGCAGCTGATTGATGTTTCTCTCTCATCGATGTTTCTAACTCTCTATCCCTCTCCCTTCCTCTCTTAAAAAAAATCAATAAAATATATTTAAAAAAATAAAAAAGAAAGAAAAGAAAAAGGAAAGATGGGAAGAAAACAGAGCAATGTTCCATGGAGAGATATGCTCATAGAGCTCAAAAAGGGCAAAAACTACAATGGGCTCCCTGGCCAGGGCACATCTCCAAATGGAGGTGGAAACTGAAGCAGAGCTTCTGTGGATAGACAAGGGGGGCGGGGGAGGGGGGCTGGTGGCTCCAGACAGTAGATTCAGTACACACCCAGGGGACAGGCAAAAGCTAGGGAGGCAACAGGTGACTCCAGATAATACGCTATGACCCCGATAGGCATTTATCCAGTCTTTAGAACATGAAAGGAAAGGCTAAGAAATGAGTAACTCCACAGCTACACTGAGAACTAGAGGGGAACCATGAGGAATCCCGGAAAGAAAACAATTGAGATTAGGTTGAAGACAGAAGCTGCAGCCCAAAATATGTCAGGAGATGCCTCCCCCTGGCAGATAATAGGGACCTACATGGCCTAGAAAGATGTCCAGTTAGAGCATCACATGGGGCTCAAATCCTTTGGGCCAGGCAGGCACTGAAGTCCGAGAGGCAGGGCAGGCCCAAAGGGGTGTAGAATCCCACAAGGAAGAGGGACCCCTAAAACTCCTGACTAGCCCATCAGTCACTGGAGACAGGCTGTACAATTGGCAGCCTTGCTGGTTTCCCCATCTGAGCAGCCTGCAGTAAGCACATACAGCGTCTCCAGGCAGACCAACAGGGGCTCTCAAGGACCACAGTGGGCACACCACCAAGAACCAGCAAGTGTCAGAGCCAAGAAAAGCACCCACGTCAAACTGCAGAGGAGAGAGTGGCTGGCACAAAAGTGACAAGATTTTGGAATAAGTATATTTAACATTTTCAAAGAGATGCTTGTTCATATTTCATAGAAATCATATAAGCGAACATTTTGAGCAATACATAAATGCAAAGGATGGGCTAAGTGGCAGGATATATACAAAGACGAATGAGCCTATGGGCTAGAAGTTAGAGCCCTACAAACTCCAACAACACCAAAACCACAAAGCCAGAATGGGTGAAAGTCAAGTCAACACTAAGAGAATGGAGGACAGGCTGAAAAGTCTCGATACCCAATATAGTTTTTGGATAGTGATGTGAAGCATAACAGGCAAAATTTACAAAATTCACTTTGAAAGCTACCGAAGCTCCACAAACATTATAGGGGAGAGTACCCCAGAAAACATCTCTAAATCTCACATTGCCTCCAGCCCCAAAGCAGAACCCTTATTTGCATATATCCACCCGCCCACAGGTCCTTCCAGCCACCACCCCCAGGATCCGAGCACAGCTCCAGAGGACATACTTCCACTACAAGTTTTTCAATCATAATCAAATTCAAAAGGCAAATACCTGGGGAAGGTGGAGGTTTTCCACATAATGGTGTTTTTTCATCCTAAGGGGAAAAAAGTCATGAGCCTAATAAATTGAGAGTGTTAGCATCTTCTGTTCAAACTTTCTGCCTTTTTGCCTGTAAGTTCAGTCAGTCACTGTCTTTATACGTAGGTCTCATGAGTAATGGGCCATCAGTTCACATTCTTAAAGCATGTGAACTGATGGCTGCAGGTGCTGAGCAGAGAGATGTGCAAAGCAAACTCCAGCCAGATCTTTCTCCTTGCTTGGGACACGCAAGAACACTACATAAACTGCAGAGAAGAACGTTTTTCAGGGTGCTGAGAAAAGAATATAAGTTCTTTTTAAAAATATATATATATTATTGATTTTTTTTTTTTACAGAGAGGAAGGGAGAGGGATAGATAGTTAGAAACATCGATGAGAGAGAAACATCAATCAGCTGCCCACAGCCAAGGTACATGCCCTTGACCGGAATCGAACCTGAGACCCTTGAGTCTGCAGGCTGATGCTCTATCCACTGAGCCAAATTGGTTAGGGCAAGAATATAAGCTCTTGCTTTTCAACACAAAACCTCGAGGAAAGGGAAAGCTTTAACTTTTGTTAATTTTTTCATTACACATCAGTCTGATATTGTTTCTAATTTCTGCTGAAAAAGTAGCAGAGGTTTATAAATTAACTAGAGGCCTGGTGCACAAAATTTGTGCATAATAGGGTCCCTAGGCCTGGTTGGCGATCAGGGCCTATTGGAGCTTTCCGGCTGCCAGCTGAGGCCTTCCTTTGTTCTGCACCGCCCCCTGGTGGTCAGCGCACATCATAGCAAGTGATCTGTCTGGTCAAACTCCCGTGGGGACAATTTGCATATTAGGCTTTTTTATATATAGATTCTACTGAGAAATGTTTAATTTTTAAATTCCTATGACTTCACACAATTCAAAACTTTAGAACTATTTCCATGTTTGCAAATTAGTTATTGTCTATTCATTCTACAAATTATGTAAGTGATTTCAAACCTCTCAATACATTAGTTTCATTTTTAAACCGTGAAAAATATTAATTTCTTCAAGTTTTTTAAGTATTTAAAGAGAAACATTCAGCCTGCCCGCAGTGGCTGAGTTGGTTGAGCATCGTCTTGTGCTGGTTTGATTCCTAGTCAGGGCACACACCTGGATTGTGAATTCAATCCCTGCTTGGGGTGTGCATGGGAAGGCAACCGATTGATATTTCTCTCTCTCTCTCCCTTCTCTTTAAGCACGTCCTTAGATGAGGATTAAAAAAAAAGAAGAAACATCCAATCAGAAAGAACTCTTAAGGGAGGTTACCACACAAAAAATGAAAAGTTATTTAAACATTATGGTAGAAATTCAATCTATTGAGAAAATCAGTTTTTGAAAAACTAATCTTACCTTTAGAGTCAGAGTAGAATGTTCACCATCTGATTTTAAAAAGACAAGAGAAAAAAATTAAAAGCAGATAAAGACATTTGACATCAGAAGAGTACAATCACAGAAACTCACTTTCTACAGAGGAGCTAAACAAGGCAGGGAGCAGCAACAGGCGTGGCCAGCTCACATGGCAAGCTGGTCCCAGAGCGAGGCCGGGAGCCCAGCTCTGAACTGCTCATCCTTGACTATCCTGTTCATTCCTGAGCACATTCAGTGGCTCACAGGATTGCAGAACCAAGGCCAAATGCCTTTGTGACTCTGAGCCCTTTCCATGTAGGGCTCTTCCCCACCTTTCCAACATACCCCACCCCAGTGCTCTCTCCACAGGTTCCACCTGCCATTCCCCAAATGGGCTGGGCCTACCCTGCCTGGAAGTGGCATCCAACTTGGTCAGAACAGTAGTTGTTCCTTGAAGCAAATTACCTCAATGACACACATGAAAACAAATCTTGTCCAGTAACTCACTTTTTACTTATGAATACACTAGTGGCCCGTTGCAGGAACATTCCTGCAAGAATAGGGCTTCCTGAGCCAGAGTGAAGCAGAGAAGGGAGCGAAGCCCACCTCGGCTCCCGTCTCTGCCGCCTCGACTCCCTCCCTCCCAACTCTCTCCTTTCTTCATCGTCTCCGCTGCCTCAGCTCCATTCCCTCCTCCACTGCTTGGCTCCCTTCTGCAGCACTTGGCTTCCTTCTACGCTGTCTTTAGTCTTCACTCGCCTGTGTATGCAAATTAACCACCATATTTGATGTGTTAATTTGCATATAGTTGCTATGATTGGCTGGTGGGTGTGGCTTGGGTGTAACAGAGTGAGGGTTGATTTGCATATTATTCTTTTATTAGATTAGATACTTGTGATTAATATCCTCCATGAAGAGGTTGACCTATGACCCAGTTTGTCTGTACCCCTTGTAGTGAAAAGTTGGGTTTTCAACTTTTTAGAAGTTCATTGCTTTTAACTTTCCACAATTAATTTGCAGAGCAGAAATAACTGGCTGAGAAATAAATTAGAAGCAAATATGCAAAAAAAAGTATAGAATTCAGAAAAACAGACAAAAATGCTTAAAGAAGCATACAACATTATAAATCTGCTTACTGGTTCATTACAATTACCAATACTTGAGCAACTACTCAACGAAGAGCTTATTTTTAACAAAAAAGTCATCTTAACCCACTATTTTTAAACAAATTGCCTTTTTAAAAAACGTATTTTAAAAATTTTTTCCAATTAAAGTTGACATTCAATATTAACAAATCTGGTTTTGATCACATGTTTTGGGGCAGCCTGGACTGGGCACCAGATGAAATCCTACCCAGTCCTTCTAGCCTAATGGCCTTTTCTCCCTGCTACTTTCTACAACTGGCAGACAACGTGGAATGCTCTCTGGTCTTTGTGTCCACTTCTATGACCAGACTTAGCACCCAGGCAGTTTACCATCTACACATCCTCTTCTGCAACTAGAATGTGAGGGTAAAGGCTGAATAAATTCTGATACGCAAATGTTTAAACTGATAAAAAAATAATTAAAATAATGTACATTTTTAATAACTGTTACAATACTCTTGATTTGGTATCTTCCAATGCTACATCAGATCTACTGCTTTCCTACTTAATGGAATCTTCTATGTGTCCCTTAAATTCTTCACAAAATAAAGTTGGGGGAGGGCAGGGGATTAAATGGGGGAATAAAACAGGCTTCTAGTCAAAATGCCAGAGTAGGTAAACGCAGTACTGACATCCTCTCATAACCACTTCAAAATTACAACTAAACTACTGAACAACAATCACTGAGGACTGCCTGAAGTCTAGCTGAACAGAACTCCTATAACTAAGGAAGCCACAGGGAGACCAGTAGGAGGGGCAGAAATGCAGAATGGTCATGTCCCACACCCACGTGAGGAGGTTAAGAATCAGGAGGGATATCTCAACTGGGAAGGAGTCCCAGCCCAGGGTTCCAGGGCCAGGAACAGAAGTCCCCAAATACAGCAGAGATTGAGTCTGAGTAAGACGGAAGATTGCTGGGGTCCCAGACAGTTCCTCTTAAAGGGCCCACACTCAGACTTACTCAGACTCACTTGCTTTGAGCATTGGAACTAAATTGTCTAGCTTTGGGGGGAGGGCTGGAGGGGTAGCTTTCTCCTAGACAGAAGTGCTAACAGAAGACATGTTCCTTTTCTGAGTCCTGCCCCCATAGACCTGGCAGCAGGCACATACCTAAGTCTCCATTTACCTGGCTAACACTCTTCACCCTACCTGGGTGTTTCCCTGAGATCCTCATCCAACTTTCAGACCCACCCAAGCCGCTTGGCTTGAACTTCAGACTTTGCTAAAATCTCTCAAAGGTTCATAAATCTCAAACAAGCAGCATCTGGCCTCAGCATGCTCTTTACCTCTTGCTAAGCAGCCCAAGCCCAGTACTAGCAGCAGCCAGCCTTGGTTCATAGCTTGGTCTCTCCTGGGCACCTCAAAGCCCAGCACGAGTGGCAACTATCTGCATGAGCCACATGCTGGATGGTCCCTGGCATGGCACAAGCAGTGGCTAGCTGTGGCCTGCACCTCCAGGAAGGCTCCAGGGCCAATGCACCCAGAGGACAGCTTCAGATTACCTGAGAGCATCACCCAATCACCTCCACCAGCAGACTCATCTGGCACTGAGCCCTGCTGAACCAAGTCCTGCTCCATGTAGTCAGCCCCTACACAAAAGCTCCTTTGCTATAGTCTTGGCCAATCCTGACAGCTGATTTGGGGATCAATCCCTCCCATTGACAGAAATCAAGGCTCAAGTACTAAATAGGAGGCTGTACATAGCCCATATATGGTGGGGGGTGGGGGGATTGCACCTGGAGTGCTCAGCTCGGGTTACTACAGAGGCTGTGCCAGTGGGCCCTACTGGACATGTACTACATAAGGCCACTCTACAAAGCCTGGGAGACATAGCAGCTCTACCTAATACAAACACAGGGAGGCAGCCAAAACAAGGAGACAAAGCAACACGTCCTAAATGAAAGAACAGGAGGACAAAACTCCAAAAAAAAAAAATTTTAAACAAAATGAAGACAAGCAATTTGCCAGAGATACAAAGTTCAAAACACTGGTGACAGCCAGGCCAATGTGTCTCAGTGGTTGAGTGTCGACCTATGAACCAGGAAGTCACGGTTTGATTCCCAGTCAGGGTACATGTTCGGGTTTCGGGCTGGTCCTCAGTAAGGGCCATGCAGGAGGCAGCTGATCAATTATTCTCCCTCAACATTGAAGTTTCTATCTCTTTCTCTCTTTTCCTTCCTCTCTGAAATCAATAAAAATATATTTTAAAAATATATATATTTTAAAGAATAATGGTTATAAGGATGCTCAAGGAACTTAGAAAAAGATTAACTCAGTGAGAACTTCAACAAAGAGATAAAAAGATAGAAATGGAGATAAAAAAGGACAAAAATAAAGAATACAATAACTGAAATGAAGAAACAGTATAATGAACCAACAGTAGATTGATGAAGTAGAGGATCAAAGCAGCAATTTGGAATACAGGTAGCAGAAAACACCCAATCAGAACAGCAAAAAGACAAAAGAATCCAAACAAATGAGGACCGTTTAAGGGGCCTCTGGAACAACATTAAGAATACCAACAGTCCTAACTGGTTTGGTTCAGTGGATAGAGCGTCAGCCTGCAGATTGAAAGGTCCCAGGTTTGATTCCGGTCAAGGGCATGTACCTTGGTTGCGGGCACATCCCTAGTGGGGGGTGTGCAGGAGGCAGCTGATTGATGTTTCTAACTCTCTCTCTCTCTCCCTTCCTCTCTATAAAAAAATCAGTAAAATATATATATATATATATATTTTTTTAAAAAGAGTACCAACAGGCCTAGCCGTTTGGCTCAGTGGATAGAGCATCACCTGCAGACTGAAGGGTACTGGGTTTGATTCCAGTCAAGGGCATATGCCCAGGATGCGGGCTCGATCCTCAGTAGGGGGTGTGCAGTAGGCAGCCGATCAATGATTCTCTCTCATCATTGATGTTTCTATCTCTCTTTCCCTCTCCCTTTCTCTCTGAAATAAAAATATATATTAAAAAAAAGAGTACCAACCTTCATGGGGGTACCAAAAAAAGAAGAGAGAGAGCAAGAAATTGAAAGCCTATTTTAAAAAATGTCAGAAAACTTCCTAATTTGGTGAAGGACATAGACACATAAGTCCAGGAAACACAGAGAGTCCCAAATGACAAGAACCCAAAGAGGCCCACACCAAGATACATCATAATTAAAATGCCAAAGGTTAAAGACAAAGAGAGAATCTTAAAGGCAGTTATTATCTGGAGATCCCATAAGACTGTCAGCTGATTTCTCAACAGAAACTTTGCAGGTCAGAAGGGACTGGGACAAAATACGAAAGGCCACCAGTTTGATTCCCCGTTAGGGCACACACCTAGGTTGTGGGTTCCATCCTGGGTCGGGATGTGTACAAGAGGCAACCAATCAATATTTCACTCTCACACTGATGTCTCTCTCTGCTCCTTCCTTTCTCTCTGAAGTCAAAGAAAAAAAAGTGGATGGACATGTATGAACATAAGGAGATATTCAGGATGTGTCATTAGATTTAAAAAGGCAGGTAAGAAAATAATGTGTATTTTATATACATGCCCAATTGTATGCTAAAAGTAATTATCTAGCCCTAGCTGGTTTTGCTCAGTGGACAGAGTGTTGGCCTGTGGACTGAAGGGTCTCAGGTTCGATTCCAGTCAAGGGCACATGCCTGGGTTGTGGACTTGATCCCCAGTAGGGGGCATGCGGGAGATGGGTGATCAAGGATTCTCTCTCATCATTAATGGTTCTATCTCTCTCCCCCTCTCACTTCCTCTCAGAAATCAATAAAAAAAAATTAAAATAATAAAAGTAATTATCTAGCCCTGGCCGGTGGGGTTCAATGGTTAGTGTCGGCCTGCACACTGAAGGGTTGTGGGTTTGATTCCCAGTCAAGAGAACATACCTGGGTTGCAAGTTCGATCTCTGGCCCTAGTTGGGGCGCTTGTGGGAGGTAACCAATCATTGTGTCTTTCTCACATAACATTGAGGGTTCTCTCTCGCTCTCTCTCTCCTTCTACCCCTCTCTTCCTCCTTTCCACTCTCTCTAAAAAGAATCAATGGAGCCCTGACCGGTTTGGCTCAGTGGATAGAGCGTCGGCCTGCGGATTCAAGGGTCCCAGGTTCGAGTCAAGGGCATGTACCTTGGTTCTGGGCATATCCCCAGTAGGGGTGTGCAGGAGGCAGCTGATTGATGTTTCTCTCTCATCAATGTTTCTAACTCTGTATCCCTCTCCCTTCCTCTCTGTAAAAAAATCAATAAAATATATTTTATTTAAAAAAATCAATGGAAAAATATCCTCGGGTAAGGATGAACAACAAATTATAATTAAATAAAATTAATTATCTATGAAGTACAACTATGTGTGTTTAACTTGATATATTTATGCATTTCCACTTTTTTACAGTGCAAAAGTAGTACTTCTATAATTAAAAAAGGAATACAGTTTCTACATGACTTTAATATTCACACAGATTTTCCCATAGGGATAAAATAAACCACCTAACAAATTGGTGTTTCTGGCCCAGGTATTACTAGCTGGCATTCTGTTTTCCAATCACCTCTCCTTGAGCCCAAGCAACTCTCAGGAGGGTCCTGATAAAGCAGTTATTGGTGCTCACTGAATGTCAGGCTCTCTTTCCCACTTCTCAAACATAAGCCATCTTTTAGGAAACTGAAAAGAGTTCCCTACCTTTACCATAATACTCTGAATTCTCTCACAGTGCCAGACAAAATATACGGACAATTGGCAATATACAGTTAGGGTTCTATTATTAACATGTCCATGCACTCATTCATCCAACAAACCCTTAGACACAGCCTACTGTGGGCTGGGCCCAGCTCCAGGCACTGGAGATAGCATGGAGACCACTGGGCTCCAGCCCCTTACAACGCCGGGCCTCGGTAGGGGTGCAGGGGGAAAGAGTGTGCAGAGCTTCAGAGCTTGAGCTGTAGCCCTTTTCCCCAGGTGTCCTCTCAGGGCTGACTGACAGAACTTACAAAATGGACTCCAAAATGAGTACAACCTAACATGTAGGCAAATGACTATGGAGTAACTTACCTCCAGTGAAATAAAATTCAGAAATATTCCTACTTGTAATAGCAGAATCACAGTATGGAGGTGCAATGGCTATATGTTCCCCCACGTTAACCAACATTTATTGTCACAAAATGTTTTTACTATTTGGAAAATTGCGGGTGTTTGGGGTTTTGTTTGTTGGCTTGTTTTACCTTTTTCTTGTGTATGCTGTGATATAAGAGGTGGATCTTGCTCAGAAATGTTTTCCTCATCTTCACTGTCCACCCCACGTGACGATGGAACCTTTTGCTACAAGAGACAAAGGAGCAGACATGTGATCAAATTTCCTCCCAGTAAACTCAAATAGCTTATTCCGTACTTTCTTCAGTGCCACCTCCCCGTCTGAGACACAAAAGGACTACACTGGAAAGGGTGGGACAGAACTTCGGATTCTTTAGGAAAAGCCCTGTGGCAAAAGCAGTGACATTGGAATGACACTTAGGCCACCCAGAACTTCAAATCCCACCCATGCTGCCTGGGCAGCCTCTCTTCCTCCTTCCAACACAGAACAAGGGGCTGCATCTGGCCTGCTGTGCGTAGCACCCAATGCCATCCTATCCTGGCGCTGTTACCGTGTTATCATCTCCACGTGAGGCAAGTGCTGTCAACCTGCCCTGTGAGAACCTCAGTCCGGCCATTGTTTGGGGTTGAGGTCAGTTATGTTGGCGGGCTTTGTGAGTCCCTGTAAATGTTTCCTCATGAAACGGGATCCTGTCTTCCACCGCCTGTGAGCACCTCCAATGCAGAATGTTCACAGCAGCACTATTCCTGAGAGTCCCAAACTGGAACCAGCAAATATCCATCATCAATAAAATGAGTAAGTAACTGGATGGTACAGCTGTACAATGGGATATTATGCAACAATAGGAATGAACCAATCACTGCATGCACAGTAACTGGAGACTCTAAAAAACCCCAAAGAATACATACTATGTGATCACATTCACAGAATTTTCAGAATAGGCAAAACTAATCTAAGGTTATTTTCTAGGATCTAATCTATTCTTGGAGTTCAGGGCAGTGCTTACCTCTGGGGGAAGTAGTGTCCTTCTCTGTCAAAAAGAGGGACTTCCGGGGTACCAATAATGTTTTGTATTATTTAAATCTGGATGGTGGATACTTTGTAAAAATTCACTGAGCTGTATACTTATGATTTATACTAGGGGCCCAGTGCACAAAAATTTGTGCACTCGGGGTGGAGGGAGTCCCTCAGCCAGGCCTGTGCCCTCTCACAGTCTGGGACCCCTCAGTGGATATCCTATGATGGCCCCAGTCTGCCAGGTGCCTTCTGTGTGTGTGTGTGTGTGTGTATGTGTGTGTGTGGCCACTGGGGACCTGCCCCCAGCCGCATCAGAGGCTCCTGTGTGTGTCTACCTGCTGGGGGCCTGCCACCAGGCACACCATCAAGGCTTGGAGCAGGCACCCCCTCTATGTTTATCTCTCAGACTCTTGCCCTCCCCTGCATGTTGTTCTCTTTTTTGAGTTGTGGCCAGGACTGAGTGCTGCCTGCCTCCCAAGCTTGCCTACTGCCCATCTTCCTCCAGCCACCAGAAAGCAGGGAAAACCCTGCCTCGTGGTCAGGCCAGCCTTTTCCTGCTCCCTGATCCCCAGAAGGGGTCTGGGGAGCCGCCAAGCAGGACCCCAGCCCCCAAGAGCTTGCTTTCCCGCTCCCCAGTGGCCCCCAAAGGGCCTGGGGAGCCGCCAAGCAGGCCACCGACTCTTTCCCACTTACCGGTCCCCTGCTGCCTTCCTTTCCCACTTCCCAGTGCCGCCAAAGGGTCTGGGGAGCTGCCAAGCAGGCCCCTGGCCCCTGCAGCCTTGCTTTCCCACTCCCCGGTGCCCTGCAAAGGGCCTGGGCAGCTGCCAAGCAGGCTGAGACCACCCCGCTGCCTCTTTCCCACTCCCCAGCCCGCCACCTTGCTTTCCCACTTCCTGGTGCCCTGCAAGGGGCCTGGGAATCCCACCAAGCAGGCTGCCGACCCCCTGCCGCCTCTTTCCCGCTCCCCGATGCCCCTCCAAGGGCCTGGGAAGCCCACCAAGCAGACTGCCGACCCCCTGCCACCTCTTTCCTGCTCCCCGATGCCCCTCCAAGGGCCTGGGAAGCCCACCAAGCAGGCTGCTGACCCCCTGCCACCTCTTACCCGCTTCCCGGTGCCCTCCAACCCTGCCGCCTCTTTTCCACTCACGGGTCCTGGGTCCTGCACTGTCCCGCCCTGCAGCCGCTCTGTGCACTCGGGAGGTCCCTCAGCCCGGCCTGTGCCCTCTCACAGTCTGGGACCCCTCGGAGGATGTCCACCTGCTGGCATGCCTGACCAGGCTGGGTGAGGGGTTTTAAGGCTGCCCACAGCTCCCATTGACCCAACATCCCAGCAAGGCTGGCTGGACGCAGGTTTCTGGAGTTTATCTCCTATAATTGATGCTGTTCCTTTAAGGCGAGGCCTTTTATTAAGGAAGCCTCCTCTGCCTCACCTCACAGCTTCTATAATGAAACAATTGTTACACTTAATTGTTGCAAATGTGTGTTTTGCTTCAGGCCAAAGGCTAAGGAGCCAGCGAGCAGGTAGTTTCGCTTTCGCTCCTGCTGCAACGGACGCTGCCTAAACGTTTACTCAGGTCCGTGAGTGGCGGCCGCCATGTTGGCTGGGCTAATTTGCATACAGCCGCTCTGATTGGCTGTGGGCGTCCCAGAGAAACGGTTAATTTTACTATTCCGCTTTTATTAGTTTAGATTGCCTAAAATGGGCCTCTCTCAGATCAGGTTGGCCAATGAAGAGGTTTTGAAAGACCATCAAATTTCATTTAATACTGATATTTTAGAATTGGGACAGATTAAGGATATTGACATACACAATGACCATGTATATAAATACAGACTTAGGTCCAATACACTCACAAGTAAATATATGCATGTATATTGTGTATGTATGTATGAGTATATGTGTAGCATGTTGATAATTTATACAACAAAAAAGTTTAGAAAAAATGGATTTTAGAGTCACCCTGCCTGACAAAAATATGGGAATATCTGTAAAATGGGGATCCTCTTGGAGAGCCTTTGTGCCCATCCTCCCAAACCTCCCAGGACAATAGTTTATGATGTCTGTGTATTTAGGCCCATGACAGCCTTCAGATGGGCAGTGACTGAAGCCCAATGCAAGTTTTCTCACTAGTATTGTGCATCCTTGAAAAGCATCCCACCAACTCACTTTTTTTATCTCATGCCCCATAAATAGCCAATGGTAGCATTCCACTCAGTGGTATTGAAAAATAAACATAGGCTATTACCAGAGTTTATGGGGGACTATAATTCAACTTTGCACAAAGAAGTCTGGCTATCAAGAACTTCACAGAAATCTTGCAAATTTTCTCCTGCAAACAGCCAAGCACGTGGCTGTAATTCCTGTAATTTCCAGAAAGGACTTTCTGATTTCAAGTTATCATCAAAGTTGTTGAGTTGAGTGGTATCAGTTCAATGTTCTATGGCACTGTTATTGTGATTTGTATGGATGTTTTGGTTAACACCTCAGCATTAACTGTTTTTTGCCTGATAATTTACCAATAATTGGACATGAATACATACAGGAATTGAGTATGGTTCAAATAAATAGTATATTCCTACTGCTAAATCAGAGGTATATATATTTCTCTCCAAATATACTTGTACCATAACCACTCATCATTTCTACCATATTTTCTGCCCCTTCCCCATCCTCTCTCACTCCAACTCCACCACAAGTTAAAATAAGTGAAGGAAAGAATTATTTTCCCTGTCGAATCTGGTTATGGCAGAACAGTGTGACCATTATTATTCTAAGGTAGGTTCCTAATTTTCTGTATGTCCCACAGCCCTTTGAGAATCTGATTTAAAGAATAAGAAGCTATGGACCTTCTAGCTAGATTTTTTTTTAAAAATCTGTTCCTACAACTTTTAATGCGATTTCAGTAAGCCCCTGAGGTGGCTCTCAAGTCAGGAATTCCTTTCATAGAAGAGGAAATAGGAGACAATTGTTCTTATTTGTCCGTGTCTCACAGAGACTAAACCATCTAAAAATGTAGACAGAAGAAGCACTACCACCAGTCCCAGTATGAAGACAGAAGTCCTCTGACCAAGGGCTCTGTCTTCCCAGTCTTGTTCTTACCGATTTTCCTGGAATCAGAAATAGGAAACTAGTTAAACTATTCCCATGGTGGGCAATTTGCCTGTAGGTTATTCAAGTTACTAAATCTATATAAACAGTTCCGTGGGATTCCCCACCTTCCCCCAAAAGCAAGGAAGACATAACATTATTATGCTACAACGGATGGTTATGAGGTACCACCTGAAAGCACTTTCCATCTTCAGCAGGCTCTCCTTTGTCAGAGCCACCTGGCTTGCTGCCTTTGTGAATCAGATCTACCTTTGGAAGTGTGGGATGGTCCAGTTCCTTTTCTCTTTAAAGTCCTCTTCCATGCCCCATGCTGAGAAGTGACACAGTTCCAGGAATACCCACAGCTCCCGCATGTCCTCTGCGAGGGAATTTTCTCCGTTCCCATTGTATACAAAGCATTTTGTTTCACACTCGGTTGGCTGCCTCATGGAGCTTTACCGGGAGGGGGCCTTCTCTCCAGTGGGAGAGAGAAAGATGCTACAATGCAAGCAACAGCCTACAAGAAGGCCTGTCTGTAAAATGCCCGGGACAGAGATGCATTCCCAGGTGCCCAATTATTGTTATAAAATGGGATATTAATTCCAAATGCCTTAAGAATAGACATGTCTCCATATCCATCAAGCACTTTTCTCTGAGTAACTGAAAACTAAGCTGATAGCTCATGAGAAGACTCCCCCTCTTTGGAGGCATAATCCTCCTTCTTGGACAAAAGACACCAGGTAATAGGGATGGCAAATAAATTTCCTGTCACATAGTAATTCCAATTGACGTAGAGTATGAGCCTAAAGTGATGCGTTGAGGATTCTAAGGAGGTGCCTCTGATGGGGGTGTGAGGATTGATTACCGATATCCTCCACACATCCAGAAGGGGGGTGTCACCGGCCTCACACACACCATGCTAATGTAGAGCATTACTGAGCGCTCAATAAAAATGCATGAGTAGAAAGACTACATAATATATAAGCTGGCTGTACTGGAGGACATGATTTTTTTATGTCTATTTTACCAACCAATTTTCCCAGGGACCTTTCTAAACTGCGTTTTAAAAGACAACACCGTGTTGGGAACATGACCGTGATCTGTGTGGAGCATGACCGTGACCGTGGCTGATCGTGCCCTCCGTTGCCTCCCGACTGGTGCTTGTGGTGAGGGGCAGGCCACCTGCTCCACCCCTGAGTGGGGCTACATGAGTGTCCCTGAGCAGGGACAGCTGAATGAAGGGCGCCCTGACATCAGCCACCAGTCTTCTCAAATCCATGGCTCCAGTGTCACAAGACAGACCTCAGAGCACAACGCTCTTTGTCTGAGTCAGTGGTTTCCAACCAGGGGCAATACCCGCCAGGGGACATTTAGCAATATCTGGAGATATCTCTGGTTGTCATAGCTACAGAAAGGGGTGTCACTGGCAACTAGTAAGTAGAGACGAAGGATGCTGCTCAATACTCTGTAATCACAAAAAAGCACCCCCCTCCACACACACACACACACACACACACACACACACACACGACAGAACATTATCCGATCCCGTGTGTCCAGAATGCACAAGTATCAGGCAAAATCCTAGTCATCAGTCAACAATATAGCCTCTGCTGTTGAAAACAGGGTGCAGCATCACAGATGATAGCTAAGCCCGAGTCTCTGTGCCTGAATCCCTGCCTGACCATCGGCCATGCTCTCCACAAAGCCCTGACCTCTCTCAGCTCCTGCGGCCCCCTCACAGAGACAGGCTGACAGCGGGGTCTGCTCTACGGGACCAAAGCTGAAATGGAATTAAAGCTCTTAGCAAAGTATCTGGCAGATGGAAAGTGTTAGCCAAAAACAGGAATGGCCCAAGTGCAAACATTCCAACAGAGCAACAGTAGGTAACAGCCACGCACCTGGCACCACGGCCACCAGATCAGAATCAGAACCGTCATGAGTCTTCATCTCAACTGTTCACCCACCCGGACATAAAGGCACATTTCAGCCAATGCACAGGGCTTGGCGTGTCTGTGAAAATGAAAGGCCCGCCACCCTGGCCCGAGTGTCTCGGCAGGTAGAGCACCTGCTCATGGACTGAAGGGACTCGGGTTCCTGGTCAAGGGCATGTACCTGGGTTGCATGTTCAGGTTCGATCCCCAGCCCCAGTAGGGGTACCTGCGGGAGGCAGCCGATTGAAGTGCCTCTCTCACATCGATGTTTCTCTCTCTTTCCCTCCTTCCTTCCTTCCTTCCTTCCTTCCTTCCTTCCTTCCTTCCTTCCTTCCTTCCTTCCTTCCTTCCTTCCTTCCTTCCTTCCTGGCTCCCTGAAAATCAATGGGGAAAAAATATATCCTCAGATGAGGATTAACAACTACAACAAAAAATGGAAGGCTCATCTCCTTCACCCCAGCCATTTCTTCTCTAGGAATTCAGCCTACAGCCAAACCTACCTGTGCAGGAAATGGTGGCGGTCACGGATATTCAAAGTAGCACTTTAATAACAAAATATCGGAAATAACATTAAAATCGTCCCCAAAGGAGACCAATTAAATAATGTAAGTAAACATGTACAATGGAATTTGACATACTCATTAACAAAAATATGGGGGTCTGGAAAAATTCCATGAAACATGCCCTTAAATTAAAATTAATAAGGCAAAGAGAGGAACTCTGAATGCCCTCTGGTCTCTGGTGTCCATGTAAGCGTGCATGTGCATAATCGATCTATGGGAGAGAGCATGAGAAATCGCCACGGCAGTTGCCTCTGGGGAGGTGGGAGCCAAGTGGGAGATGTGGTTTTCTCAGCTTACTTTTTGCATTTTTTAATATTGTTCCATTTTCATCTAAACTATTAAATAAGTAAAGTGAAGTCTCAAATATGCCCTGCCCGAAACTAGCCCACTTCTCTTCCACTTGACAATATACTAGTAAACATTGGCAAATCATCACTAACTTAAAATGAGTAAATTTTAAATGCCTTGGGTCAGATCCTTTTCTGCACCCAATTTTTATCCAAAAATATCTGCAGAGGAGCTGACCATTGGCGCGCAGTTTGTTGTACTCAGAACAAGGAAAGTGGCAAGGCAGACTACACCCAGCCTCCACCCGCTGCGCCCCTCTGTTCTGGGAAAAGGCAAAATTATCTACATATTCCATTTTTTTCCTTTGGGCTTTTTATACCTCTTTCCAGTTTTTGACAATGAATTGCTTTTGTAGCAAGAAAAAAGTATTATTTCAAAAATGGAACTGGAGGTTGTTGTGAAACGTTCATTATATTGCTGCGGATGTGATTTTGGATTTTGGTGCAGTTTTATTTTACCTAAATAGTGGACGAACACTTCTGAATCCCACGAAACCCTTCTCTGCGCGCTGCAGAGAGGGCTGGCAGGCCAGTGGTGCGGCTGGCACCCACCATGGCTTCCGCAGCCTGCACCGGTCCACATGTTCTGGTGGAGGCACAAGCCCAGTGCAGTGTGGCCTCTTCTCCCCAGACGAAAGTTTCCTCCACCCTCAGCTTCTCTGCACAATGACAAGGTGCAAGCATACAGGTCCCGCCTGAATGAGAGGGCGGCTTGGTTAAGAGCAGGCTCCTGTCTGCAAAGAGAAAGCAGCCCAAAGGTGTCCCTGTGCTGTAAGGTGGGCACCCAGCCCCCTAGGATGCTTTCAAGACAACATTCTATTACACAGTTGGATGATTGAGAGGATGCACCTTAGGAAGTGCATTCTGCTGCCCTACCTCCCCAGATCTAAAAAAATAAAATAAAATGTTACTTCATGGTCTCATCATTTATACGTGTGTGTGTGTGTGTGTGTGTGTATGTGTGTTACTACCAAAAATAATTAATGTTGCTTCTAAACAGTTAAAAGGGAAAAATAATAAAATGGCAAGGGCACACTGACATCTGCTGGCATTTCATAAACTGTTTTCAAGACAAGCATTTGTTCCGCACACTGCTCTCCATTCACCCTCCTGCGCCCAGCCACGCGCGTGGCCTCCAGAACTAATATCCCCGGAACGCCCCCCACACGCTGGGAAGAGAAAATCAACAGGGACAAAAGTTCGCAGACCTCTTCCCCAGAGTGGATTCCTCCATCCTTTCCAGAAAGCAATCTGGAGCTCCAGGGAGAGAATAATTTTACCTTTTTCCTAATAAGTAGAAGAGTTAGGCTAGAGACGAAAGAAACCCTGCAAGCTGCTCCCCTGAGCTTCTTTCTGCGGTGGCTATGCCTCCAGTCCTCGTCTCTCCATGTGCACCCGGGAGGGGTGCGGCCACAGATGTCTCCCTGTGTTGGACGAACAGGGAGAGGAATCCGAGCTTTCTGTTTCCAAGACTCAGAACCACAGAAGCAGTAGAACAAAACAGGAATAAAAAGGGAGGACGCCTAAAATATGAACTTTAGGAAAGAGGCAGCAGCCTCGCTGTTGTGGTAATAAAACACTGGAAACCAGACTCCAAAATGCTGAGGTCCGAGAGGCGCTTCTCTCTAGTGGCGCAGAGCCGATGCGATGGTGGGAGATTAGGGTGGCCTGGGGTGAGGAAACAAACTCCACTTTCTCATTCAAATCTATGGACAGGATGGAGGTATGTTTATACAGACGGGGTCCGGCTCCACCTCCTAAGAAGCAGTTGCTCCGTGAGTGAACCTGTAAGCGCAAGGCTGACTTGAGTAGGGAGGACAGACACTGCTCAGAGCTCCACTCTGCACATATGACAAGAGAAGGTCCGGCACCACTGCTGTCCCCTTGCAGGTGCTGAATTAAAGCAGAACATCACACCACCATCACATTGCCCTCCGCTTCCTCTCCTCCTCCTCGACACACACACTCACACCCATGCACACCCACTCTCCTCATGCACACACAGTACACATATGCACACTCACACCCATGGACCCACAGCACACACACCCGTGGACCACAGCACACACGTGTATTCACACCATGCACCACTCACAGCCCATGCAATACTCACACCCATGCACGCACACATAGCTCGCACATGCACACACTCACACCCATGCACACACTCTCAAACCCACACTCTCAACACACACGCACTCACACACACATAGATTAATACATCTATGAGCAAAATGATGGTGCACACAAAGGTCTTATCCGTTCCAGAAAGAAAGAACATGGGGTCTCAGCAACAGGCCGCCCGTCTGGCCTGCACTTCTCCAGCTGCATCAATGCACTTGGTCACCTGGACGTTTCAGGATGCGCAGAGCGCCCTCCTTGCTAGGGCTTCTGAACACACTGGTGCCTCTGACCTCCCCTCTTTGCAGAGCTCAGTCCTCCCCATTCTCCAGATCTCAGCTTAAAATGTCCCCTCAATGTCTCTCCTTGGAGAGACCTGCCTGGCCCCTCTACCTAGTATGGCCATCAACCCTTTTCTCACATTAGTGCCTGTTTGTCTTCATCTTAATACTAATTATGATGGGTAATTATATTGTCCCTTTATTTCTTTTCAGGTCTTGTGTTGGTGTCTCCCACTGCAGGGTAAGCTCCCGAGGCAGGGATCTTGTTGGCCGTGGTCACTGCTCAATACATCATCCCACGTACCATGTCCCCAGAGCCCAGTACAGTGCCTGACCGAGAACTTGGGCCTGAAAATGTTTACTGGGTGCACGAGAAAAACAGGAGCTCCCCCCATACAATAGAACCTACAAATCATAGGCAGTGCTCCAGGAAACAAATTACAGAAAACATGGGAGGAAAGAAGACAGACTGTCCCGTTAGGACTCAAAATACCAAGCACTGCACTCTCCTCTCCTGTTTTCCAGGAAGTCCGTGTTTCCAAGGGCTGCAACTTATTTATGCACCTTGCAACTTTCACGTGTGTACATGTATTTATTTTAGGTACCTTGCAAAGGCAATTTTTCCTTAAAAAATGAATAAGCAATATAAATTACAAGAAGCCCTGCGCAGCTGTCTAAGTTGGTTGGAGGGTCATCCCCAGGCACAAAAGGTCATGGGTTTAATTCCCAGTCAGGGCACATATCCAGGTTTTGGGTTCAATCCTCGGTAGGGTCACGTGCAGGAGGCAGCCCATCTATGTGTCTCTCTCACACCGATGTTTCTCTCGCTCCTCCTCCTTCATCTCTCTAAAATCAGTAAACATATCCTTAGGTAAGGATGACAAAATAATAAGAAATTACAATAAAAGGTGAAAATTAAAACAAAGGCACAGAAGTCAAATAGGCTAATATGCAAAACCTTACAGTAGCAAATCCTATACGTTGTCAAGATTGGACTCTGGTATCAGCTCCGAGCTTCCTGGCAGGCTTTGTGAAAAGGGACCGTGATCAGTTGTTCCACTTGGACTGCCTTCTGGTATATAAATGTCAATCAATACAGGAAAGGAGGGACTTTTCTGATCCTAGAAGCAGAGTTAACGCAGTGATAGCCAACAGAGCCTTCGGAACTACCCTCGCAGCCAGTGCCAGCAAGAAGCAGGGGTTCTTCCCAGTTTGCTTGTTTTCGTGGTTCCCCTCGTTTGCTTTCAACATTACGGTTCCTTTTCACTTCAAGTGTCAGACTTTGCTGTAACCACCCAAACTTTAGTACAAATGATTATTCGTTTCCTGTGTGTATATGTAACATCTAGTTTTTAAAATATGGGATCATATGACTTTGTTAAAAAAAACAAAAACCTCTCATTATAAACCACAAAAGCAAAGCATTAAAACTGAATTTATGGTGTGGGAGTGAATGATTACTTGACCTTATTATGAATTTTCAAAGGCTAGGGGAAATTCACACAGACTAAAGCTATGCAAGTCTCCCCCACAAAACAAGCACAATTCACTAGAAAACAAAGTATCTTCCCAAGCACCATGGGGATGTTAATAACTAAGCTTCTTAACTAAAGAACAAAATGTTTCTATCAAAGAGGGTTGGAAGGAGTGCCAGAAGGTAAATAAGTGGACAAGCAGTGACCTCTCTGAGCAGCCCATGGGACATCTGCTTCCCTTACCTCACTTTACAGCATCAGTCCTTGGTCGGAGAGGCAGAATCCCTGCCTTTTAATAGATAGGGAAATGGAGGCTCAGAGAGGTACAGCCACTTGCCCAAGGTCACACAGCTAGACAGGGACAGAATCTGGACTTCAATGTTAGATAGGCCTGGCTCCAAAGCCTGTGTCCTCTCACCCCTCTGGGCTCAGGGAGTTTGAGCTCAAAGTTTCCTTGACTCCAAAAGAAAAACAACCATTACCTTGGGTCAAGATGCCATCATCTCCTTGTTTAGCCAGCATCCCACCCGATGTAATTCACACTGACCTAACTCCCCTAATGGAAAATGAGAAATTCACCCACAGAGAGCCTCACGGACCTAAAGAGAGAGATCAATTATCATCTTCATTCACCCCAGGGGAAACTCCTGAAACTCCAACCTGTGCAAACAAGGACTGTTGTCCTTCCCTGTGGGAGTTTCTCCATCACTTATCAGCCTTTGCCATCTGAGGCCGCCTGAGCTGGCCTCACCCTACCCAGGCTACGGAAGGAAGAGAGGTGTTCTCCACAGACCACCTCCCTTCAGAAAGACCCAGGAAGGTGCACCTCACTCCCAGGGCATCCCCGAGGGATTCAATGGGCACACAAGCTACAACGCCAGCCCCAGTTCCGAGGGCTGGTCCCAGGGGGAACAGGCGCACTGGTCCCACTGGGATCCGGCCGGGGCTGCTGCTGCTGAATCAGCCTCTGGACTCCCTGCTCTGTCACTTTTCATAACGAGTCTAATAAATTAGTGTTTCTCTCTGCCAATCAATCAGAGCCGCGCATATGGCCACTGTCAGCAGTCCTCTGCAGGCAGAGCTCCATGGAGAGATCGGGTCTGGCACTCCCTCCACTCCACATTTGCAGCTATTATGGGTTCTCCCTCCTTCACTCTCAATTTATCATCTTGGTTTCAGTCAAGAGGAAAACGTAGGAATCACAGTTTGGGGCCAATTTGCTAACTAGAGAAACTGAAATTCTACACAGCAACAATAATGTGGTTGTTATTATTATTGTTATTATTAAATGATGACAGTGTCATTATTATCGTAGCAAGCCCTACTACTGGAAAAACCATGTGCTGAAATAATTTACAGGCTGATTAATCACCAAACTGACCCTGCAATGTAAGAATAATTATTTCCATTTATAGGGGAAGAATGGGGTTCAGAGAGGACAAGGCCAAAGGCCCTGGAGCTAGAATGTGATGAAGCTGAGATTTGAAGCCAGACAGTCTATCTCTGAAATCCTAACCACTGCCCTGCATTGCCTGCCACCCCCTGAGAGTCCTTAAGGGCTCCTCTGTGACTCCCCTCAACACTCAATATGCACCTCCCGTGCAGAGTAGATCTGGAAGCAACTGCTTCAATCTACCAACTCAGTCTTTGGGTCTTAGTTCCCCCGTCTGTAAAATGGGGATAAAATAAAAGGCTCTGCAATAAAGCATTAGTGAAGCGATGTGTGCAAGGTATTCTTCCCTGAGCCCAGCAAATAGGAGCTCTTAGGAGACTGATGATGATACAAAGACCATTTCAAAAACCTAAGTCCGTATCCTTGTCTCTGACTCTAATCAAAAATTCAAGAGAAGAGACATTTTGAGGAAAGACAAGACCTGGCAATGAACAGGTGATTGTACAAATTGATCTATTATGCTGCCAAAGCTCTAATTTTGTCCTCGAAAAAATGAAAAAGGAGCTGATTCAGATAACGATGCTTCGATGGAGAGGCAGTGGTTTGCCAACTGCACTCTGAGTGGTCATCAGAGCAGCACCAACCCTGAGTGTATGATGCCCAAGGATGCCCACAGCCTGACGATGGCCCATGCACTCAGAGCAGGAGCCTGCAGACTGCGGGTCAAGCGCTCCGAAGAGAAAACAGCAAAACGGGAGTCAGATTACACCACTGTGGCACCCAGTACAGGCCACTCTTATGCAATAAAGAAATGTGTGGCATTTAGAAACAGGTGCCCTGGTTCTTTTCGTGCCTCTGATGAACTCACTGCACCATTGAGCAATTCAAACTAAGCAGCAAGGCCCCCTAACCACTGTGCGGCACGGCCTCCTCCCTCCCAAGCACCACAAAGGCAGAAGAGGCAGTGTATGCAGTGATTTATATCGCAGCTACAGCTACCAACTCAGACCGTCCAAGTCCTGGGCGTGCCACTCACCTGCTGTCCTGAGACAAATTGCCTAAGCTGCCTACACCTAGCTATCTGCCTGCACAGTGGGATATGAAACGAATCCACCTCTAAGTGTGCTAGAAGGATCAAATGGAATAATCCATTATTTCCACTTCAAGTGTTGCCTCTGTGCCAACCACTGCGCTAGATGGCAGGGATACAGTGATTCCAAAGCAGGTGTGTCCATGGCCCACTGAGCTCACCATCCAGGGAGCAGGGGAAAGAGATAAGACACAGGCCCTCATGTAAATACAAAGCTGCCCCGAGGGTGGCTGTTAGGAAGGAAAATCCACGCAGGGAAAGAGGGAGGGTTTCTCCAAGAAAGGGACGTTTGAGTTGTAACTTGAAGGATGAGTAGGGGGAGAAGGAGGTGAACTGTGGAGGGAAGGATGATCGCTTGTCAGGAAAACATGGCTTGCTACACAGGAACGATGCAGGTAGAGCGCTTAGCACAGCTTGCATTGAGCAGGAAGTGTTCAAAACATATAAACTTATTATTGTTACCACAGCATACCTAACAGGCAACGACAGGACTCCAGGGTTGTGGATAAGGAGACAGATGCAGGGAATCAGACCTGGGAAGAAAGTTGAACCCTCCAGATGTCCAAACCCCCCATGTTCCCAAGCACCAGGAGAGCTTCCCAAGACAGATGATGTCAGGTGCACTCAGCGCACAAAACAACTCACCTCTTCCTGCCAATACCCACCCTCACACCTACCAACAGGAGAACATGTGGCCACACTCTGAAAGGGAACCTACTGGCCTGGCGGTGGCCAGAGTGGCTCCGTTGGTTGAGCATGATGCCAGGCACCAAAAGGTCACCTGTTGGATTCCCGTTCAGGGCATATGCCCAGGTTGTGGGTTCAGTCCCGGGTTTGGTGCCTGCTCTGGGAACATACAGGAGGCAACTGATCACTGTTTTCTCTCTCACATCGATGTTTCTCTCTTTCTCCCTCTCCCTTCCTCTCTCTCTCTAAAAAAAAAAATGAAAATATATTGTTAAAAATATGAAAGGGAACCTACTGGGATATGATCAGTAAAGAGGATCTGTAGTAAGCAATGGCAAACCAATGGGGACATGCCAGTCAAGCCATAGGAAAGAGAGTGGGGGTGGGGTAGGGTGGGGAGGGAGGCAGGAGTATTGCTTCTTTGAAGGGACCCTTAGGACAAAGAACCACTAATAGGACATTGTATGCAGATGCATTCTCAATGTCCCACACACACACAGCAGAGAAACTTGAGGTTCTTCTTCCCTAGAAACTAATCTCTCTCCTTGAATGAAAGATTTTGTTTTAAGTCCCCAAAGGAGGGGGTGGAGGAACAAGGTTTAATTTCTTAGGTGTTACAGGGCTTACCCATTGTGAGGCCATGGAGTCAGGGGACCAAATTTGGTTACAGAAATGAATCAGAACTTTAAGACAAAAGCTGGCTGGCCTGGAAGGCATGCCTATTGACTCTTCTCAAAAACATCAGTGTGTTCCACAATGTCTAAGCCAAAAATAGATCAAGGTAATTCTCTGCATTAATCCTCCCAATAGATTCCCACTGCAATCATATCCAGACTCCTTACCAGGCCTCAAAAGGCCAATATGAGCCAAGTTCATTTACAAGTGTTACCATTATTACAGCCTTAGTGCCTTTGCACTTGCTGTTTCTTCCCTCTGAAACTCTCTTTAACCATCTCAGAATGGAAGCTACTTTGGGGCAGGATTGTTTGTTTGTACTATAACTCTGTATTTCAGGTGTTTGAACAGGACTTGACACATAATAGATGTTCAGTAAATACAACATGAATGTCTAGCTTGAAACATATCAGCTACTTCTTTTCACTCAGATCTCAGCTCAAATCTCTCCTCCTTAGAAAGCCCTGCCAAGTCACTAGAAAATTGTTACATAGTTTTTGTAACCCTTGTCATTGTCCTTATAAATATGTTTCTATCCCTCACTTATTGTCTGGCTTCCTCCATGACAACAGACCTCCAAGATGGCAATGTTCTTATTAGCCTTGTTCCTGAGCAGAACTCTGACCTGTGGTAGGTTCCGGATAAACAGTTATTGCATTAGCCACTCCTTCCCCCAAGACACACTCCCCTCTGTAGTAGTCACCCATGTTCCTTGTGTAATAAACAATGGCAAACCAATGGTGACCACGGTGCTCAGAGCAACTGCAGTACAAAGCATGGCGATGCTTGTCTCTCCTTATAAGAACCTCAGACCTACAACCGAGTCCAACCATGTTCTCTGCGGAAGTCATCTGAAGGTGCTGGGTGTTCCTCACGCTGAAGTTCATTCACTAATTAATTTTTTAATCAAAGTTTGAATATTTACACTCATGCCTTGAGGTATATATGAAATAAGGGAGGGAGGCATTAAGGAGAGCCTCACAGCTTCTTTAAGAACATCGGAACGGCAAGAAATATTCAAAGTGATGAAAAGCAAGGACCTACGACCAAGATTACTCTAGCCTGCAAAGCTGTCATTTAGAATCAATGGACATAAAAAGAGTTTCCCAGATAAGAAAAAGTTAAAAGAGCTCAAACTGGTATTATATGAAATGTTAAAGGGTCTTCTTTAAGAAGAAGAGAGAAAACATAAACAATAAAATAGCAATAAATACATATCTATCAACAATTGCATCTAGAAACAAAATAAACAAGTAGAACAGAAACAGACTCGCAGATACAGAAAACTTCTTCTGTTGGTTGCCAGATGGGAGGGGTGTTGAGAGGATGGGTGCCAAAGGTGAAGGGATTAAGAAGTACAAACTGGTTATTACAGAATACTCATGGGGATGTAATGGACAGCCTAGGGAATAAAGTCTATAATATTCTAATAACAAGGCGTGGTGCTGGATCGGTGCAAGAGTTATTGGGGTGATCACTTATTAAGTTATGTGAAACGAATATGATGATGCATGTCAACTGTAATTGAAAATTAAAATGATTTTTACAACACATGAAAATATCTTTTTTAAAATCATCTCCAAGTTTGAAGACTTAGGCACAACAGAATTTTGTTTCGGGCAATATGGGGGAGTGTGAATGGGACAAATTACCGGATGATTTTTGAAACGTCAACCGGTATGAATTTGTGGAGGATGCTTACTGCCCAGCTCCATCCTGGGAGACCAAGTGGGGACTAGCTGGGCTGTGTCCTTTAGAGTGCATGCACTTTGGGTTCCAATAAGTCTCCATTCACGATGCAGGGACTCCCTGAGCCCCCGAGGTCTTTTCCATGTCAGATTCAATTTCCCTCTTAGAATGTGTTCCTGACTCCCCACTTCAGCTTAAAACATGCAAATAAAATGTTCTAATTTTTGGAAAGGTGAAATATCAGACATATTTATCAGGACAGACTCAGTTTTCTAGATTAAAAAGAAAGGTATCTAAAAGAAGTTCAATAAAATTTAATGATTTGGTATGGTTTGAACTAAAAAGGCTAAACTTTAAAAAAAAAAAAAAAGTCATCAGAGACATGTGGATGTCTAAAAGGCCTGTGCTCAGACCTGAGAGGAGCAGGTAAAAAAATAGCATCAATTATCATGAAGAGAAAATAGGGCAGAGCGGGTCAATTCCAGGAGGAGAAATCATCTCAGACCCGCGTGTTGGCTGGTTTCTGAGTGGAAGACTCTGGGGCCACGGGGTGACGGTAAAGACAGTGTGTTCTGGGGAAAGTTACATTTACTAAGATGATACTTTCATCCCAGGAGGCCGAGGAGAAGCCGGCCTTCCCGGTAGTTAGGAGAAACGCACACTTGTATAAACTTAATATCAGTGTATTCCTGCTCCTTGAGATGGTGTCAAATGCCACCAATCTACATCCCAACCAGGAGGCAGCATGTTGCTGATCCTTCTTACAACTTGTGGACAGTGGAGGAGGAGAGGTCAGACCAGCTTCCTCTGGGAGACTGGGGGTTCTCTGAGCGTTCTCCCTTTGATGATTAGCTTCCCTTTTTTGTTTCCATTTCATCCTTGTTAAAAAGCAAGTGTGTGTGTGTGTGTGTGTGTGTGAAACTGCTTGCTTTTTCTATCCCACCAGGTGTCATAAGACACAAAAATATAATCTATTTGATTTTTTTTTAAATAAAGAGAACTAACATTATGCAAGCACTTACCATGTGCAAGACCCTGTTCTAATGTTTCCTAATTTATTTCATTCTCCCCAAAACCCTTTGGGCTAAATACTATCATTAAAACTCTCATTTGACAGGTGAACGAATGGGCACAGAGATGTTAAGTAACTTGCCCAAGATCACACAGCTAGCAAGTGGCAGAGTGAGAAGCCCTGTGCTCTTCACCATGAAACTACTCTCTGAACCCTTAAGGGGGTCCTCAAAAATAAAAATTGTACCAGATGATGCCCATATCTTCCTGCCCCAATTCAACCATGTGCTACTTTATGGGAAACCCAGTGGATTCCCCTGGGCCCAGTGCTTCCCAGATGAGCTCCAAAAGTGGGAAGATTTGGAGTCAGCCCCTGCCAGGGCCACTTTTACCCTCAGAGGCCCCAGGTCCTCTGCCACTGAAGAAAAAAAGACCTTGGCCAAAAATAAATCTGCAAACGGCTCCAGCCAGGCCCTCTGTGGTCACTTAAAAATTGAAAGGATCCAGGCTCTCTCATCTTTTTTCTTCTTCTTTCTTTTATAACAAAAATAAATAGGAAATGGAAGGCGAATGAACTAGGACAGGGGCAGGGCGGGATCACTAGCTGGGGTGAGTCCTAAACTTGGGCCAACAAGGCCAGGCCTCTTGGTGCATTGGACTTTTTTAAAATATAAAATGAATAATCATTATTACTGTAAAAGAAAACTCAAAGTATGGTACATCCTATTTCAGCTCAGATAAAGCTATTTCCAGACACCTCCCCCAATTTTTTCTAAGTTCAACTGAGAAGAGCTGCTGTTGGGTGCCAATTCCCTGAACAACCCTGCAATTTACAAGCACGTGAACAGCTCCACCCCAAATGCTCCTTGGCAGGCAAGCAGGTGCACCCCAGCCTATGCCTGAACAGGAGCAAGGAAACCCCCATGCCCAGGCCACAGGGACTGGAGTTGGTGACTCCTGGTCCCCACCAGTCTGGGTCTTCCCCTCTGCTTCTGCGGGCAGCTTCTGATCCCTGGAGTTGGCGTCTCAGGAACTCCAGAAGCATCAAGCCAGGTGTCTGACTCCCCACCCCCACCCCGAAGCGGCTGAGATGCGGGAGCAGGGCGCGCTAACCCTGCCCTTGCCTCCATTCCTGGACAGGGGAAACTGGAGCGGACAAGGGTTGACCCTCGGCCTTCTCCCAGGACTCCTGTCCTCCCTGCATGGAGGTCTGCTGCCTCCGGGGTCCCCTCCCCCTGGACCTGTTCTAAAGCGCGGAAGTACTCAGGGCTCAAGCTGGAGTTTCCAGGTCCTGAGTTCCCAATCTGGCTCCCTCTCCTGGGGTCTAAAGTGGCATCTCGGGGCATAGGTGCCAATAAACACGGATGCTCTCCCTCCAGCTCAGGGACCCTCCTGTCCCTTCCCCCGCCTCCCACCAGGGGTTCTCCATGCCCGGCCGCCCAAGTGCCCCCTCCCTCAGACCTCGCAAAGGGCTGTTGAGAAGGCAGGGACTAGGGCTGCGTGATGAGTGCCGGCTTGGCTTCCAACAGGCCAGGGAGAGGAACCAAAGTGCGCAGGCAGCTTCCATTCGCTCCGGGCACCTGGGACTCGCTCCCTGGGGGGGTGCGGCCGAGGCAGCCTGCGTGTTCCTGGGGTGCTCTGAGGCCCCAGAGGAAGGGCGTGCTTCTGGGAGCGACGCGGGGTGGGGGACTGGACACAGGGGGTTCAGGATCTCAGGACCCCCGAGTACACGCAGGGAGACCGCTCCACCACGCTGAAAAAGTTCCCAGTCCAGCGCGCCCACCTCCGCTCTGGGGGGCAGCCAGCTCTCCAGCAAGCACCCAGCCTTGCCCTTTGGGGGGGACCCTCTTGGTTAGGTCGGGGGGACACAGGGCGGTAACTCCGCTAGGACTTACCTAGAACTCCAGGCCCCGCCGAGCTCAGGTCGTCTTCCACTCGACCCCGGCCGCGCGAATTCCCGGCGCTTTCTGCACCCCCAGCCGCTCTCACCACGAGCTGGAAGCAGCGAAAGGGGGGCGCTGGCTTCTCCCACGCCGTCCGCAACTTCGCTGGCAGGTCAGCCCCGCCCTGGCGCCCCTGCCTGGGCGACAGACTGGGCGCAGCTGGGCGCGGCGCGGAGCCGGACAGCCCGGGCCCTGGCGGCGGCGGCCACGGGTCAGGAGCGCGGGGGTCTCAGCCCGGGGCGCGCCGTCCGCCCTCCGCCGCTCCGCGCTCTGCCTGGGCTGGAGGCTCGCGGTCCTCCCGCTCGGGATGCAGAGGCGGGGCGCACGGCTTTCCCCTCCAGATGCCGGTGTCCTCTTCACACTTTCCTCCTCCCGCCCTGAGGCGGAGGCGCTCGCGTGGGTCCGCTACTGCCGCCTGTGCCGGTCCAGGGCTGGCAGGCAGCCCCCGCCTCACCGAGGGTGCAGCGGGGAAGCAGGAGGGATTCCCTTCTTGAGTTGGGGTTCCCCACCCTTCGCGGCCTCTGGGCTGGGTCCGCTGCTGCCGCCGCCGCCGTGAGAACCACTTCAGGGCAGCGCAGCCGGTGCCACGGGCTCCAGCGGGGGAGGCGGCGGTGGCGCGGCTCGCGGGGACAGGAAAGGAGGTGACCTTCAAACCCCGAACCGGGAGGAGGGCTGGGGTGATGGAGGGGAGCGGTGTGCGCCCGGCAGGCCCAGGAGAGCACTGGCGGGCGGGCGGGCGGGCGGGAAAGAGTGAGGAGAAGATCTTCAAACAAAAATAGAGATTAGAAAATAAACAAAGGAGAGCGCAAGAGAGCGAGCGCAAAAATGTGTGCCTGCGAGTGCGCGTATGCGCGCGCGTGTGAGTGTGTGCGTGTGTGTGTGTGAATGTGTGTGCGCGAATGTGTGTGCGCGCACGACAGGCGGCGAGCAGCCCAGGCTGCGGAGCCAAAAATAATCCGGTTCGCGAGGGACACCCCCTCCCCCTTCGCGTCGCTGGCGCTGCCTCCGCCACCATCACGCGTGCAGTCCCGCTTCCAGCGGGGCGGCAGCGGGTGCGACTCAGAGCTCCTGCTTCTGGCCTAACGGGTGAAGGGGGGAAAAGTTGGCAGTGGGGTCAGTGAGCCCAGGCCCTTCCCCTCCCGAACACCTTGTCTCCCAAAGTGGGCGGGCCATTGAGCATGAGTGCCCCACTCTCTTCCCACCCTTCACCACCTGCCACCCCCAGAGAGCAGGCAGATACCCTGGAGAGATGGTGAGTTAGTAAGCGGAGGCGGTTTTTGGTCCATACTCCTCTTGGTCTAGGGAAGTTTTCTGGTGAATCTTTAAATCTGGAGCAATATCCAAGATGCAAAAAGTTCCCCAGGCTCAATGCAATGCAGGGGAAGAACGCCTACAGGCCTGGGCCTCCCTGCCCTGGCCTCTTACTGGCCACCAAATCTGCACACATGGTGCAGACTCTAGAAGGTTCTGGAACAGTGGTTCCCAACATGCGGCACAAGGAGGGGAGGGCAATTAAAGAATGAGCTATTAACAGTGAATTTTTTAGTATTTCTTATTGTTCTAGGGGCCTCATATACTGTATCTAAAAACATATTGTGACATATTTATGCATTTCAGTTCTCTATCATATGTTTGAAACTTTATTTGCTATTTTTTCACATCACTTCATATTATTATTATTTTAAACAATGTCTTAGTGATTTCTTCCTCAGTACATCAGCTGTCCTTTTGTTCTTTCGTTTTTCTCTTTCATGGATGCCATGTTCTTTGGAAGCTTGTTTAGACCAAGTTAATGGCCTTTTAGGCTTCCTCCACGTGAATAGAGTTCACTTTTTAAATAATAAGAATTACATGTCACAAGGGAGGCATCAGGATTTTAGAGATGCTTACGTGGGGCGTGGCCAAGAAATGGTTGGGAGCCACTGGTCTAGAGGTTGACTTCTTTGCAGTTGCCATAGAGCCTGAAGGACTGTGACTCCTTAACAAGTACCGACTACTTAGTAAGCACTTACTTTTCACCAGATGCTATTTTAAGCACTTACATTAAACTTTCCCAACAACTAGCTGACGTAGGTACTGTGGGTGTATCCATTTCACACGTCACAAGATGAGTGCTTAGAGGGGTTCAAGGGATGTTTCTTCTTCCCTGAACTCTGCCCTGGGTCCACTTCCCTGGGCCAGAAACTCTACATTGAAAAAAAAAAGAGAAGTGAACATTCCAGGTGATTTTGTTGCACCGGAAAGTTTGAGGTCCTCGGAGTTCGTTTGCTTAAGGGCACACACCTGCAAGAAACCAGGATTGCTAGGCAGGTCTTCCAAATTTGATGTGATATCCTCCTACCCATGCTGTCTTCTGGGTGCCATTGGACAAGGCCTGATCAGACTGAGCACCGGATCTGAGGTGGGTGTTCATTCTCCTGTCCTATCCTTTTCTTGTGTATTTTTGTTTGTTTGTTTGTTTGTTTCCAGCATGGCCCCTCTTCCAAGTAGGTCTGCAGATTTCCAAAAGTAGGGGGCATGCTACATGCATTGCTTTGTACCGTATGTGTTGCCTCGTGCCTAACAAATAATAGTATCGGAGGAGTTCCTCTACAAGCTTGTCAGGTTACATGTCTTCTAACATTAGAGTAAAGCAAAGAAAGGGAACTTCTATCAACAACTGAAAAAATTTGAAATATATATATA
>PVJC01017459.1:0-32479 GCA_004026665.1 Murina feae | reverse complement strand
CAAAAGTGTCCGCTCAGCCCTAACCAGTTTGGCACAGTGGATAGAGTGTCAGCCTGCAGACTCAAGGGTCCCAGATTTGATTCTGGTCAAGGGCATCTACCTTGGTTGCGGGCACATCCCCAGTGGGGAATGTGCAAGAGGCAGCTGATCGATGTTTCTCTCTCACTGATGTTTCTAACTCTTTATCCCTCTCCCTTCCTCTCTGTAAAAAATCAATAAAATATATTTTTTTACAAAGTGTCCTCTCAAAAAAATTGTCATGGAGGGGGTTGGGAGGCATAATGGGGGGTAAGGATACATATGTAATAATAATTTTATATATATATATATATATATATATATATATATATATAGGCTTAATGTTAAAAAAAATTGTCATTATTTACATCGTCCCCCCAGAATGGAAGATTTAAATTTTAGGAATCATGCTCTTATTTAATATAATACACAAAGGTATGCCACATAGGAAAAAGAAAAAGCAACAACAATTTGCATTTCTTTTTTTTAATATATTTTATTGATTTTTTTACAGAGAGGACGGGAGAGGGATAGAGAGTTAGAAACATCGATGTGCCCGCAACCAAGGTTCATGCCCTTGACTGGAATCGAACCTGGGACCCTTGAGTCCGCAGGCTGACACTCTATCTACTGAGCCAAACCGGTTAGGGCCAACTTGCATTTCTTGAAGCTGCAACTGACCAAACAAGAGAATGATTCATAATCCTTTCCCGTGAATATTTCCATATTTTTTCTTTCCACTGATTTTAGCTGCTTTAGAAAACCTGCTATGGCAGTTTATTAAATCATCACTTCATGGTGACCAAGTGCCAATTGCAGCAGCAGGAATCCGCATTACCCCAGCCTACATTCCCCAGGCAACTGAAGCAGGCGGCGAGGAATGCACTCACAGTATGGTGGATTCATTGGCAGACTCATTCCTTCTGGGTCTCCTTCCCTTAATCCCAGCTCCCTCTGTGTAGTCTAACACTCTAACCAATTAGGTTATTTATAAACTTTGTATAGACATGACTTTCACAGACCCAAATCAAAGCGCCTTCTCCTTCGCCCTCCCAGTAAACATTTAGCTTGATTTATAATAGGAAATTCCTCATATTTTACCATTTGATCCCCAAAATACTACATAGCAAAGGTGAAACATTCACTGTAATGATGGGTTTTCTCTAACTTTGACAACCACAGGTCTTTTTGAATTTGTGTTTTTCCTTCAAAAAACAATCCAGATTTTTTAATTCCCCTGGGTGTTACCTTTTAATTTATAGAAGTTCTAATTGAGTCAATTTTTTTTCCAATGTACCAAATTCCGCACCTGTAATTTCAGTGGTAGTTAGCAGCCTACACTAAGAACGGATGTGATATGTGCCTTAAATATGATCCCCAAAAGCAATAAAAAGAGAATGTCCATGTTATATAACCTATTTTTATATTAATGGTAAAGTGGTGCTTGGCCACCTGATACAAAAGTTGTTTTTTTTTTTGTTTTTGTTCTTTTCATTTCTCTCTGAGGCAGAGTTCTAGCCTGAATTCTAATTATTTTTCCCCAGCATCATATAAGGTGTAAGAAAATTACATTGCCTACAGAGGGACTCTGGTATTTATGAAATCTTCAGAGTGACAGGAAAACCTTTCAGTGAGAGAGCGGGGCTGAGAAGGACCTCCTTGTGGGGAAACTGAGTCAAAGAAGCACATTATCTTGCTCTTGGAAGAAGACTTTGCCATAGAAATCAGATTCTAGCAATAGGCAAATCCCCCTGGAATTTGCCTCACTGAGAAACAAGGTATCACATTCTCAGCCTACTGTTTTATTGTTTTAAATAGAACAGGACAAAGGTATTAAAAATATACTTGATATCAGATACTGAATATGAGTCGGTTTATTGTAAAGCTGACATTCTTGTTCTTCATTTTCCTATTCTCACTAGAGGCCCAATGCACAATATTCACGCAAGAGTAGGCCTTCCTTCCCCCAACTGCTGGCACTGGCTTCCCACTGGCACCTGGGACCCAGGCTTCCCTCACAGCCCTGGCTTCCTCTGGATGGTCGTCTGGAAGGTTGTCTGGTCTAATTAGCATATTATGCTTTTATTATTATAGATATGTCAGGAGGCCTTGATACCTAATATACTAAAAGACACATCACTAAGAATGCCAAAAATGACAACAATTATCTAGTATTTACTATGAAACAAGCACTCCATCAACTTTTCATGTGGTATTTCTAATGAGAGACTGATTTCCTTTTGCTGTTTTCTTCGTGTAATAACTGTTAGTGTCTTTTAAAATAAAACTTTTTTTTTCTCTTAGATATTCAAGACTTTTACCTTTATTGCTATTTTCATCAATTTTGAGGCCACATATGCACTTTTGCTATCAATGGAATTCAGTATGAATATCAAGTGTCCCCTAACCAACTGCTTCAGGGAAAAACTGAAGTTCTATTTTGAAGTCAGCTTTAGGGAGACCTACCTTCTTGCTTTTAATTACATTAGTTATTTCCTCTCCCCACCTCCCCCCCGCTTTTAAGGGAAGCTTCAAAATGAACTGTGACCAACTCTTTTCTACTCCTACTAGAACGTTCCCGAGACAGTAACATTTTTCCATTTTGAAAAGAAAGGTATGGCCTCGCTTTGTTCCTTAGACACTGTGAAAGTACACTTGCCTCACTCTCGCTTTCCAGGATTGTGTGTCTGTGGATTGTTTCAGTCCAGGCGTGACATTTCGAGTACACAGTGTTTCGTAACCTTTCCTTTCAGTTCCAGGAGATGTGCTCCGGCCCCAGAAACCAGACCATGAAGTCTCTGAGAGTGAACCCGGTAAACGAACCTTCTTATTTTCCCAATTAGGAAGTATAGTTTTCAAAAATATTCTTGAGGTAAATATTTTTTAATGATTGTAGATGTGGAAGACGCTTGAAAAAAATTATCATTATAAAAGGTGTACTTCTTTATTTCTTTTGGGGAAGGGAAAATCACACAATCTGAATATTTTCCCCTGGTTAACACTAGGGAACAATGTGCAATTAGTTATTTTTTCCTAGAAGTGTTTTCATTGAATAGGAAATCATGTTAATATTATAAGGCCTAATTATCAATGGAGCCAACCATTTGCACCTTCTTTCAAAATGTAAATATAACTACATTGCACCTGTGCATGTATTTTGAAGTAAAACATGTAGGACTTGACTCAAAAATGTTCTCAAAGTGGCAGTGAATACAAAATGTAATGTTTTAACTAAACTAAAGTTCCTGAGTGACATCTAGTAGATATAATTTTCTCGTATTTATCATGGCTCTTTGAGAATTGTTAAATGTTCAAATGGATGCATGTAGAAACACAGAAAGTATTTTTACTTCATCAGGTGGTAATTCTCATGAATATGTTTCTTTGGTTTCCTTTTGGCCCAGTTCTGCAGCCTGTTACCTTTAGAATTGATCCGCCAGAGACAACAATAGGTAATGGCTTTCCCATATTAACCAAGTCTACTTGTTTTCCTTGCCATCATCAGGATTTCTCACATGATCATATCGAAACATCATCTCTTCTCAACCCGTTTCATCATTTCATTCTCATTCTCCCTGTTTCCAACATAGAGAAGTAATGGCTTCACTGTTCTAAAAGTCTTGCTCTGAAGCCCAGCGTAAGACAGCCACTACCTCATTTATGTTCCAAACGACGCCACCTCACTCATACCCGTCCAGTTAACACTTTCTGCTGTTTCGTGGTTCTCACCTGTAGGGTTACGATATACTAGCGATTTGTGAATGGTACTGGCAAGTAATTATCATTAATATTGGTCAAAATACTAAAATTTTCCAATGGTTTATTTTAAAAAATAAGCTTGAGCAGACCTACGGTGATTGTAGCAAGCACGATGATAACATCCTCCTCACTCGTGTTGGAATCCTACGTGCTGTGTTGGGTGGGAGAACTAGAGCTGACAGACTCAGTACCAGGACTGGCCCACACGCATCTTGCCAGTATGGTCACGGAGTGTGTCAAGCATTGAGTGGCATCTATTATCTATCCTTGTAGAAAACACAGTTGAGAACCATTATGCCAATATTTGAGTCATTTTCCTAAAGTTCTGTGCACACTTCATTTTCTTCTCCATGACTCCATGTTTTCCTTTTTCTGTTTCAAATGAAGAAATCTCATGTGATATTCTGATCTGGCACTGGCTTTTGAATCTAGGGACTGAAAACCTTGGTGCTTATCTGTTGCAGCTCCTTTAGAAGCCCAAAGCAGCCCTTTCTTCCCTATGATTTCACCAAGTTCTAGTCAAGAGGAACTACAAACCACTCTGGGTAAATTTTGTTTTGATATTTCAGTCCAAAGGGCTTGACCTTAAAGAAACCATATTACATTGTGCTCATGTTGTTTCCAAGCGATAGAGGGTTTCTTTCTACCATTATATAAAACCTCCACTTCACTTGATTCTTTTATATTAATTGTATATTTGTCCTAATACTTATGGTGACTTTTAATATAAAATGAGAAAGTTTTAAATCACTGTGACAAATTTCCAAATATTCTAAAAAGCAGAATGTTCCCAAAGCATATCAATTCTATATGTTTTATTGTTTCTTCTGTATTTGAAAGCGTATCTAGTGTTTATTGAGTATTTTATGTGCATAATGCTAAGCAGCGGGAGTTTCAAAATAAAACTGTTTTAAAGATGGGTCCTTCCCCTGGAGAACTTGCCCTGTAATATGCAAACAGGGCTTAGGGATAGTGGTGCTTCCTGAGTGCCCCTGAGGATGTTACCTGTATTTTTAAATTTAAGCCACATGACAACGTTAGGAGGTAGGTTCTATTACTTGCCCCATTTTACAGATTAGAAAATTGAGACATAGAGGGATTTATAATGGTGGCCAAGTCACATAGCTAACGTCAGAGCCAAATTGAAACCTACACACACGGTCACCAGAGCTCCTGGGATTCGCCCCAACATTATGCTTTACAAATGAGTGTGACAGAGAAATGAGCAACATGCTGAACAAGCAAACTACCTGCAGGCATCAGGGAAGGCTTCACAGAAGAGGTGACATTACACTGGGTGCTTAAGGTGGAGTGACAATTGAAGTTAAAAATGCGAGGTCCTTTCAGGTTAAAGACAGAAGGGCATGAGCACAGGGCAGACTGGCGGCCAGTCTGATGTGGTGAGCATGTAGTTCACATGGAGAAAAGTTGATGGATGAGTCAGGACAGTTGTTTGGGATGAGCTGGCCATGCTTTGGGGAGTTCATTGTGGGAAATCCCAGTCTGCCTGACTCTTGGCTGAAAACGAACCAGAAAACAAGTGTTCCCAGCTTGTGATTTCTGGCTCCCTTGCCTGTCCATGCTGCGTCACACATGGCTGTGTTTAAAGTAGTGGCCTCATTTTTCTTTCTTCCCTTTTTATTCTTTATGTATGGCTGCTGAAATGGAGTTACAGGTCACATTTTAAAATAAAGTTCTTTTGGAGAAAAAATTAAAAACTGAATGAGCAAATATACCCTGATTACCAAATAGTCGTCTATTGTGGTCTAGGCCCACAAGGTCAAAATCACCCATGAAAATGAATCAAAAGTACTTTCAAGAGCCCCTGCCAGACAGGCTAATTATCCAACTTCCACTCCCTATTTTTTAAAATCTATTTTGGTTTATTGAAGCGAGAATCATCACCTATCATTTATCTCAGGTGACAGAAGAGGTGACATTTACACTGGGTGTTTAAGTTGGAGTGACAATTCGGCTCTCATGAGCTAAATCCAGATTATAAAGCAGAATAAAAACAAACGAACAAAAAAGATGATGATATATTATTTTCACAAAGTTTTTCCTTGGATCCAGTATGTGCCAAAGTGAACACTGTAATTTTCTGTCTGCATGATGTGGTAATGAGTCCAAGATAATATTGAAGGTAGAACTATTGCCATAATTATTTTTTTTGAGGGGGTGGAGGAGAAGTCAGGAGAAGTGTGTCTATTTGTCAGTAAACAAACTTTGCTTTTCACATGAGGAAAATAAAAGAAAATGTATTCTTATATGGTACAAATACACCTATTTTCATTTGATCTATTTCTTTTCCAGCTCATCTAAATAACTTGTGGAATAATTTATTGAATAGGAAAAAGACATGAAGGCAGTTAGGAGATATATCCAAGTATCATCACCTCTAGTATCATGAAATAATGATCTTGAGCTAAAAGCTTTTCAAAATCATTAAAATAATTACTTCAAGAAGAGAGAAAAATATAATAAATGAGAGTTACTAAAATGTACTATTAATTTTGAATTATAATGATTACTGGGCATACTGATAAATGCAATTTACCCTTTTATTATCACTTGTTTATAATGTTAATTATTTAAAGCAAGCCCCCTTCCTGTGCTTTTCCCCAGCAGAAACAGACCAATCCACCCAAGAACTCTTCACAACTAAGATTCCACGAACAACTGAATTAGCAAAGACAACGCGGGGTAATACTATTTTCCCACCTCTGTGTAGTGACTTCTTGTCTTCATTTTAAATTAGGAAATACAATTTCTTTACAGAATGTAATTACTCACCACAGTGAATTACTTGATTTTTTTTCATTTCATAGGTGCAGGACATTCAGCCAAATATTAATGTCTGTATGACCATCAGTGAATGTTGGGAAGACACGTTTTTTAGTTAGAGCTTTACTTTTGAATGTATGGCTGATAACTAACAATGAAAGCTCTCTTTTGTTATTCCTTCCTTGATTTTCATTTGCCTCATTTTCTATATCTGATGAATAAGAATCTTTATTACCTTTCCTCTCCCCCACCCTCCACCACCCTCCTGTTTCTCTCCTTTTTCTTTCTGTGCCCAACTTGCTGGACACATTGATACGTGACCCAAGGGAGGAAACTAGTAAGAAGATATACCAGTTTTTAAAGATGATTTAATATTTAAATTTCCAGGAAACATTTCTCTGGAATGTCCATTTTTAATTTCTTCTTTTCTATGTTTTGGAAATTAAACTCAGCTACACAAACCTCTACCTCATCTTCATGTACTCAGAAGGATGTTTTTGTCCTATCTGAGTAATAACCATTTTCCAATATTTCTGCATGTTCTTTCTTTCTCTTTCCCCCAAATGACCCCTTTTGCCCATCTCTGCCTCTGTCATATAGAAGTAAGCACAGAAAGCAAAAGCAAATATTTTTAAGGAGTTAGAAACACATTTATTTTATTCTTTTATTTATTATAATTTTGGGATGGGGGAATTTTAATGGAAGAAATTTGAAATAATAAGATCAAATGATAATAATAAAAGAAGTCTAATTTTATGGTGTATATTTTATAGCAAGTAGAGCAGTAGGTACTTATTCCATAAGTGTGACTGAACACTATGACATAGGACAGTTTCATAATTTTCCTAAATATTTTTTACTTATTTGGTTTAATTTTTATTATGTTTTAAATGTTTGTTTTATTATTTGCTTTACACCTTTCTACTTACTTACTTTTTTATTTATAAATCCACACAGAAGCCTAATATACTGACAGCCCTCCCACATCCTCATTAGTAACAGATGTTTAATCATGTTACACCCATACGCCACCCTCATTTTGGCATGTTTATTTTTTATGTTTTTGCAAACTTCTTTAATGTCTGGCTTATTAGAAGATAGCTGGATTATCATAATCAAGCACATTCATTTTTTGTAGTAAAATATATATGCACTTACACTAAGCAGGAAAAATAAAGACTATTGAGCGCAGGTCCTGTTACCAAATGAAAAAGCTTTCAGCTTTTTAGGGCTTTATAGGTTTCATCATTGAGGATGAAAGATCATAGGGCTGTTTGTTATTTTTGCATTTTCTTTCATGGGATTATCAGCATTGTATTACTAGTATGATTATATGTAGAATCTTTATCAAATTCCTTCTAGAACATGGTTTTATTAGATAGAAGTTTCACAGTTGATTAGATATATATCCAGGAGTTGATATCATTATATGAATTGTCTTAACATAGCGATATAACATACCATGTTTTAATTATTTTAATATGTTCTGAGGATCCTTCACTTAAGTCTCTACTGCATTGCCTAGGCGTCGCACTTTTCTAGACTGTGCCAAGGATCTTGAGAGTGGCTCACCAGAGATTCATTCCCATGAGGTGACAAGGGACCTCCTAGGAAAGACCCCATCTAAGGATGAAAGTAACATCCCCAACCTGGCCCAGCCCAATAGCCCTACCTGGGAGTAGAGGGTCAGCTTTAGTCCAGGCATGATGTGTGTTTCTAGGAGCACCTATCGGCCCAGTCCTCATAAACGTCTGCCTGAGCTCCATCGAAGGGGCAGCCAATCAATGTTCTGTTTGGGATGTGCTTTGCTGTTTTATTTGTAACATCAAGCTTAGGAGCACAAGACAGCACACGATACTCGGATATAGATTCTGTGGAGGTGAAATTGTTCCTCAGATCTTTGCACGCTACGCGTGCCCTCTAGTCTTTCAAACACGGGGCCCAAGTGCTCCAAGGAAACTCCAGCACCTCCTCTGTGGCCCCTTTGCTCCGTTATCTACTGAGGCAGGTCCCTGAAGCACTCTACACCCTTAAATACTCAGACATTCCTGCTCTGCCTTTCTCATCGCAACCCATGGGAGAAATCCACTCAGCCAGGCGCATTTGGGAAGCATTTGCATTATTTTACTTGCAGCCTCTCCTACTTACCCACCCAGGGAAAGCTGAATACACTCCTTCCCCTCTGTCTGCATCATTTACAGTGTTTCTCCAATAATCCCTGTTTGTTTCGTTTTAAAGTTCATTTTACATAGACTTTTATAGAACGATTCAGATATGAAGCCATCTTTTAAAGTTATCTTTATGATTGGCCACCAAAAACTCCATGGAGAGGATGTTTACATTGTTACATTGTCGCAAAGCTCCTTTTCCTTTTTTGTTTTTTACTTTAAAACTGAAACCCTAGAGCAGATTTCTCAAGGCCATGAGATATGTGAGTAACTCACAACAGAAACTTAAAATTATATTTTGGCTTTTTGAATAAAAGTTCTTTCTAGATTTAAGTAGGGACTGTGGAACAATAAAAAAATCCTGTGACTGAAATAATGAATATAGTGCTGATTACTTTTGTGTTCTGCTCTAAGTCTCTTCTAACTGAAGTTTTTAAAATTTAAATTTCTTCTAAAGTGAGACTAATAAGACCCATGATCATTATAGTGCTTTAAGAGAACACAATCTAACACAGAAGAAATTAATATGAAAACTTGAAATATGTTGAATTGACAGGTAATCCTATCATTCTCAAAGAAAATTTAAAAAAAACATGGACTCATCACACATTTTAGTGTGTGTAAGAATTCATATCTTATAGCATCAGTGCCTCTGTTTACTCTAGTTATTACATTTTGAAGGGCCCACACTGAATCTACAGAGAATATCTGTGTGTCTGCTGGTTTTGGCCTGAATTATGGCAAAATTCTGCTCATTGGTCTTCACATTGTAAGCTTATAAATGAGCTACATTGCAATCTGTTTTGCAGGTGTTTTTTAACTTGTTAGGCAAAGCATTGTTGATTTTTTGGTTCCATAAATACCCCCTCAAGATCTGCACAAAAGCAATGTAATTTACTTACATGTTTGAAAAAAAAGACTTTTTTTTTCTCCAGTCTTAGCTAAAGCATTACCAATAAAGTTGGAGTTAAGAGTCAGTGTGCTGTGTCAAGGGGGCCGAGGAGGGAAGGAAAGAACGTACAAATTCCCGGATGAATGCATATTTCAAAACCTTAGGAAGCAACCAACCTGAGTTTCTTGTGAATTTGCCTGTTTACAGTGTTCGCTCTGTTTTTAATTTATTCAACAAGGCTTCACTTGGAATCCTCACTGTGCCAGGCCCTGGGTTACAGGAACAGGAAGTGACAAATTGATGTGTTGTCCCAGAGCTTGCCTGAGTTGTTGCTCCTCGCTCTCTCTCCATCGATGAGCAGGACCCCTGAGGTTTTCTCTCATCCTAACGCTGTGAAAGATGGCACTAAATGAGCACTGATTCCTTTCATGGGTCATGAGCCAAGCCACTTTGATAGAGATCACATGTTTTTACTCTTTTCTTCTCACCTACCTCAAAATATTTTATGTTTTGCCTTTAAGGTTACTTGTCTTTATTGGCAAAACCATGTTTCACAGTGACTAGCTAATTGAGTGATGTGGATGGATGGATAGATGGGCACATGGATGATGGATGGGTGAATGCTTGGCTGCCTTTTATGTTTACCATGGTAAGCAACCATCTGGTAAAATAAATGGACCTTGAAAAAGTGGACCAATGATGACATCCGTAACACACATTAGAAATTACCTACCTCATTCTGACAATGTGCATTTTAATATCCAGTCACGAGTATTTTCACTTATTTTATTTTCCTTTAGCTTCAGTGTTGCAATGCAATATTGGTGGTTGCAGAACGTTCTTTCTACTTCCACGCACAATGTACAAATTGTTGGTCCCTAGGGTGCCAAATCTCAATTCAGTGGGCTTTGGAGTGTAAGGCATTAAACATGAAGCATTTGCTCTGTCTGTTTCAGCACCACACAGATTGTACACTACTCCTGGGAGGCCCAAAATACCAGAAAAACCACACATCAGACCTGGTAAGTTGTTTCTCTTTTTGATGACCTAAATGATTAGCACATCTGAGAAGATATAAAATGCATCAAAACAGCTATATGCACTAAAGAGGAACTGTATGCTTAAATTAAAATAAAGGACATACAGAAATTCTGATCCTTGCAGATAAGTGGAGGGTAATGATGGTTCCATGGAACTGACAAAACCTGAGTGAGGTTCTTAAGGAGGATCAAATTCAGAAAACTTTAGAACTATAGAACTTTATCAAAATAAAGTTATTTTTGAAATAGTATTTGTGCATGTCACACATGCACACATATACACACATACACACACTTTTTCAATTTTCCATGACAATTATAGGTAGAATAACATTCTGTGTGACATATTACTTGCTTTCAAATATTATAAATCTTTATTTTATTGTTTAAGGTATTACAAATAGTAGTACATATGTCTCTTTTTTCCCCCATTGACCTCATCCCAGCCTCCCCTAGCCCCCAGCACTTGCCCTCACCGCCCCCAGTGTCTTGTGTCTATTGGTTGTGCTTATATGCATGCATACAAGTCAAATATTATTTATCTTTTAGGAAAAGATAATCTCTTCATTATAAAAGGCTCTTGTTCTGGAAGAATATTTTTACTTTATTCCTTCTGATGATTAAAAAAAAGCACATCATTTTTTCAGATTTTAAACAGTAAAAATAAAGTGATAATTAAACATTAGAAAATACTTTAAATTTACTAAATATCAGAGATTCTAGGATCTCCCTTACTGGAGCTTATTAGGGAAGAGTTAACTGGAGGGGTTGATTTGAACCATATAAATAACTTCTAAGCTAAAGTACAAGTTAGACCAAAGACTGGTGTTTTCTACCCTTTTTCTACTGTGTTTCTAAAAGTCTTCTTGAATTTACAAATTATGAAACTGGCTTATAAATTAATGTTCTTGGTTAACATCTCTCCAGGCACATGGAAGAAAGAACAAATAATTTTTTTCTATTCTTTGGTTTATGGAAAGCCACTAAGTTTTAGAGTAATCCTCCAAATCCTAAATGCATTAGGCACAGAAGTCTTTTATAAACAAATATATCTTTATGTAACTTTTATATCATGATAGCTGTTTAGAAATGGTTATACTAAGTGTTTCTACAAAATAATGAATAGTAGCAATACAGGCAGTCCTCGGGTTACGTCGGATTCAACATACATCATTTCGTGGTTATGTCACCATCTCCCATTTATTTATAAAAAAAAAATTCCGTCATTTCGACATGTGTACATATGTGCTTTATGTTTTTTATTATTTACTTACCACAAGTAAAGGTCAGGAATTGTTATCTTTCTTTTAAATTTTTTTACTGTTTCACTTCATTACTGCTGTGTATGTGCTCCATGTGAGTGACGTAGGTACTTATGTAAGTGGGTTCCAACTTACAGCAAAAATTGCTTTACGTTGCAACCCCAGGTCCTACCATAATGGCTAACATTGACTGAGTGTTTGCCTTGTGTCCCATTACATAGAGTTGAGAAAGCTAAGTCGTAAAGAAGAGTTAAGAAGTAAATTCAGAGTCAAGAAATCAGGGTCCAGTGGTTACTCTCTTAACCATGGTATATTTAATTCTTTTCTTTAAAGAGTCTTCTAAGTGAAGGATAAGGCAGTTGACTTCTTAAAGTTTAGATAATGTTATGGCTGTCAACAGAGCAGGAAAAAAGTTGTAATGGTTTTATTACAGTTTTGTGCTCAATTATGGATTTGTGCCAGGATTATCAAGGAGCATCTGTACCTAGAGACTCATGCAAAAGGACCATCAACTTATGAATTATAAATTAAGGCCTTGACAAGTAAATACACTCTAAGTTGTTTGTTTTTTTTATTAGCATAGGTAGTCCTGATTGTTCTTCAGTTCATTTTGGAACGTATCTAGTGCTTATAAATGAAGAAAGGTATTTCCCATTTAGAAATATAAATTTCTTTGCCAGTTATTTTTTTCAAGCCCAGTGATCACACTAGAGTGCAAACCCAGGTTTCTATTTCCAAATACAAGCCTATGATTTTTATACCAGAATTGTGGTTTCTATATTCTAAACAATAATTTTTGGTAAGCCATCATTTTTTTATTGCTTGGTTAAATGATTTACAATTCTCTGGGAAGTTTTGTTTTCCTTGGCTACAAATTATCATAAAAAATGTCTGAACTATTTCTTTCCCACTTTATTATAGCTCCGAATAAGACGACTATAAGACCTGCTAGACCCAAACCCAGTGGGACGCCCAAAGGGAATGAAATAGGAACAGGTAATGATTACAAATTTATTTCTTGTTGGTGCTGCCAAAACTGTAAGTGTTTTCATTCAATTTTTACATAGTTTTGTTGAATTCTCACTTCAATTTCTTTTTTACTACTTTTGGAAGTTCCTAGCTTAAGGAATTGAAAATTGTAATGCATTCCAAAATCAAAACATCTTATGTCTCTGAAAACATTAAAGAAGACTTTATCATTTTTCTAAACCCAGTTCACTAAATTAGCTACCATACATGGGCTTGATTCTTCAAAAGATCCTGATTAAATATGAATTATTGGATTAAAATATCAAAATAGCTGTTTTCCTTCATTTTAAAACACGTCCTATACACAGGCTTGTTCTTTGAGACTGAAATCACTGGGTTTTCAACTTTATAATTTCACAAATACCGTTATAACTTTTAAGAGACCTAATCTGTTAGAAATCGTGACTATAATATTTAAATAAGAAGGGGAATTGGCAATTGATCACCCTTATTATAATAATATTAATGTTTACAAATTATACTGTTTAATTAAATGACATTAAGTTAGTCACATCTATAGAAGTAGGCATCATACAGATAAGAAGGACAATGATCTGATAAAAATTCAAACACCCAACTCACTAAGTGCATAAATGATAGGTTTGATGACTTAATATGGGATGGCATCATTCCCTTGTAATATATATTTATTAATATGTATGGTATATGTGTGTGTATATACATATATATACATATATATAATATATATATTTTGTTACTTCTTTTTTTCCATTTTTTTATTACATAAAGTATTACAAAGATTAGTACATATACCTCTTTTTTCCCCTGCCCTTCCCCCAGCCGCCCCTACCCCCCAGTGTTTTGTGTCCATTGTTTATGCTTAAATGCATGCATAAAAGTCCTTTTGGTTGAGGATATGTTGTTTTCTCTATTGATTTTTGAGAGAGTGTAAGGGGGTGGGAGAGACAGAGAGAAACATTGATGTGAGGGAGACATAATGATTGATTGCCTCCTACATGTGCTCCGATCAGGGTCAGGGATCAAGCCTGCAACCAAGGTACATGCCCTTGACCTGATTATAGTCCTTCAACCTAAGACCCTTCAATCCACAGACCAAAGCTCTAACTACTGAACAAATTTTTTAAATAGTACAAAATTTGTTCCTGTTTATGTAAAAAAGCATGAAAATGAGAATTGATTTAATAGTATATATATTTAATTACCCATGATGGTTTCCTAATGAGAAAGAGATGTAAATAATGCCTGGACATATTCAATGTAAAAATTATTTAGATTTGTTTCAGAATGTCTTTTTTATACTAGGTATTATAGTGTCTGAAGTTCCAGGAATTAACTTCCCTGCAAACCAAGTAATGAGACAACTACTATAATTCCTGACTCATGGAAAGATTGAGTTCTGATACTTATTTGTGCTTAACTACTTTTATTCTTCACAACAGTGAGATGAGGCAATGCATAGTTTCTCACCTTGACATGAACAATCTGGCACTAAACAGAGCCAACTTTTTAATATTCAAAGTAAATCTCTCACGTTTGACTAAGTAATAACAGAAGAAAGCACTTACGTCAACAAAGCAAATGAAAGAACAACTGGCTATGATCAAACTTGAAAGCCTTCAACCTTCAGTACAATCAAGCATTGATTCTCACTAGGAAAGTGCTCATTGTTCTTCAGAGGGAAAACAGAGTCATTATATTTTAGTTTATCAACAATAGAAACATGTTTTCAGAGCCACTTATAATGCAAACTGACATATATTACCTTCTTGTGTAGATGAAGTCAACTATGTAGTAGTAACTCGTGTAATTTAGCCTTACATAATCTCTTAGCAGGGCTTTCTCAACCTAATTAGCTGGCTGCTGGTAGGTAGAAAGGGGCCAGTAGCCATAGGTAGACAAAGCTGAGCTCACTCTTTCCCTTATCCTTGCTCCACCTCCAGCCTCAACCAAATTGCATTGCACCTATTCTGTGTTCTAATGTCTGTCTATTGGGATTTCCCTTCAGGGAAACCCTTGCTGCCCACCTGCAGGGAGTGAGGTCAGCAAATAGCATCAGCTCCTTCAAGGTCAACATCTGAAGATCTGGGTGGTCTATTTCCATGTCACCTACAATAACCCATAATCAAATGACATTTACCTCAGGAATACAAGGTTGGCTCAGCACTCAAACAAATTAGTGTAATTTTCTACATTAACAGAGCAAAGGAGAAAAATGATATGATCATCTCAATAAATACAAAAAAACACCATTAGACAAACTTAAAAATTTATTCATGATGAAAACTCTCAGAAAACTAGGACTTGAAAAAATTTTCCTCACTGATAAAGGGCATCTGTGAAAAATCTACACTTAACATTATACTTAACTAGAGGCCCAGTGCACAAAAATTTGTGCACTTGGGGGGGAGGGTCCCTCAGCCCAGGCTGTGCCTTCTCACAGTCTGGGACCCCTTGGGGGTTGTCCACCTGCTGGCTTAGGCCCACTCCCTGGGCAATCGGGCCTAAACTGGCAGTCAGACATCCCTCTGGAAGTCTCGGAACCCTCAGTGGATGTCCACTTGCCAGCGGGGAGCAGCCCTAAGCTGCAGTCAGACATCCTTAGGGCTGCTGAGGAGGCAGGAGAGGGTCCTACCACCACAGCTGTACTGGCAGCCATCAGCCTGGCTTGTGGCTGAGCAGAGCTCCCCCTGTGGGAGTGCACTGACCACCAGGGACAGCTCCTGCATAGAGTGTCTGCCCCCTAGTGGTCAGTGTGTGTCATAGTGACCAGTCATTCCCAATTGTTCTGCTGTTAGGGTCAATTTGCATATTACCCTTTTATTATATAGGATAGTGAAAATCAAAATATTTTTCTCCTAACATCAAGAACACAAGCAAGGGCTTCTATTTTTATCACTTCTTTTGAAAATAGTAGTGGTGTATGTAGCCAATGCAATAAGTCAAAAAAAGAAATGTGCAGTATAAAAACTGGGAATCACAGATGACATTATTTAGCATCTTGTGATAGGAAAATTTAACAGCTCTCAAACTATTTGCCTAGCAAATAAAAAATTGGCAAGAAAAAGAATGTTTAAAGTATATTCTCTCCAGGTTATAGGCTTACATGAGTTTAGCTTTCTTTGATTCTGCATAGTTTTGATCTGATTTGTTTGCAAAAATGCAGGTATTCACATTAAGTTTATTTTATTCTCTGACCCAGCCCCACTTTCTCATCCACATTCATTTCTAACCTCCATTGAGTCTTAATGAGACAGTATTCCTGTGTCAACTGCTTCCTTATCACATCTTGCCCAGAATACTTATCCTTTTTATCCATCTCACATACATTTTTTATCCATTTTACATGCATTTTTCAATAATTTTCCTTGCAGAAGTTTTCAGCCCAGACACTTTATAATAAAATAAAATCAGTTGATAAATGAAGTGTTTAGGATTTATAGGGCATATTCTTCGTGGTCTTAGATGTCTTAATGTTGTGCCCTTGGTGGACTAAAGAAGCAAGATTCTAAGGCCTCAAAACTATCAACCTGTGGTTATTTGGGCCTCTCTAATGATTTTGCAATGATTTCATTAACTGCAGAAATCTTTAAGCCATCATGAGCCAAGTATCTTATTTCACTATTACAGATATTCATCCTGCTTTATGTACATTCTATGCCTATATGCATAAATATTTCTCCACCTCAAAGTTAGAAAGCAGCCTATAAGAGACTGAAGTTTAAGGTAGGTCACCATCTCTGCATCTCTTTTTTCATGGCTTCCAGAGCTGTGTCTCAGCTTAACTTTTGTGTTCTACATATTGTAACCAACTTCAGAGATGCAACAAGCATGCATTAGATCTCATAAACTAGAGCCTCACAGGCCAAATTCAACTCACTGTTTACTTATGTAAAGAAAGAGTTATTGAAACATAGCTTGCTTTTTCTGACAGAGTTGAATAGTTGTGTCAGAGACATACAGCCACAAAGCTGACAATATTTACTACCTGACTCTTGACAAAATGTTTTCCAACCCTGTGCTAGACAGTCTCTCAACTTTCTCCCTACAGAAGAAAGCTGCTGAGTTGTGTAGCTATTATTTCATGCAACCAACATTTATTGAAGGCCCACTAAGTGCTAGAAGAAGTGTAATTTGGAAACCACCTTGGCACATGTAGTTTGGCAGATACGTTCCATACTCGAACCCCAGATTCCTTTTTCTATATCCTGATGAGGTGCACTTATTTCACTGCCCCCACATGGAGTTTGTTTAACAACCAAAACCCAGACTCCTTTTTCGATCTGTGTATTTACACTTCAGGAATGTGTCTGAGCTGTGGCTCAATCTTTCAGTCTGCTGGCTCATCATCCCTGACTTTTTAGCTAGGTGCTAAGATTTAGAGACAAGGATGAGGAGAGCAATTATCCATAAACACCACGCCTTCATGGTTATAAGAAATAGAGTCTCTGATACATTTGGATATATTTGGAAATTGATGTCCAGTTTATGATATTTCTTTACAAATTTTTTGTTACCATGGTTAAAAATACCTGAATCATTACTTTATTTTTGAAAATAAGTTCCTAAGAGGAATGTGTACATCTGGAGAACTTCCATTTGGCCATCAGGGGCTCACAGTGAATGAAACTCAAGTATTGGTGTCTCCAAAGACAACCCTGCACTTAAGAAAATATGTGGATTAATCCTGACTGAGGGAAAAAGAATTCAGATCACAGACTGGGCCAAAGTGGCTGATGATGTACCAATTCCTGGGAGTTCTTTCTCTGCAGCATCTCTCTTACTGGCTTCTTCCTTTTCCTCCCATTTCCTCTCAGCTCCCCTTAGCCTTCACCTGCTCTCCTCTGATTCAGGGAAACAGAAGTTCACTGGTCTGCAGCTTCTGTGCTCACACTGCTGCCTAGCTCATGTGCAAACCACGAAGAGGTGGAGGCAAGGCCAGAACTGGAGTGCAGTCTCTTGTCCTCAGATCAGTGCTCTTTCCCTGAGTCCAATGGCTGCTTTCACAGAAATTTGCCAATGGTTTCATCTACCACTAGCTTTTATGTGTTTTACAGGTTAGCTGAAGTCCAGTTTATCAGCTGACACTTTATTGATTTGGGTATTTACATTTAAGGATTGTAACAATATGATGCTCTGTCTCTACCTTTACAGAAAGTGATAGGAAATGGCTGGTTTCTGCTGATTGCTCCCTTACTTAGAAAAGAAACCAGTTTATATCTATGGTCTTACTCATAAAGTAATCCTGCAGGATCTAGGAGATCTCCTAGATCTCCAGTTCACCAGCCCATGGCTGGTAGATATGGCATGTGCATGGTAGTATCTGCCATCAGCCTTGTATTATATGATCCCGGGTCCCACACACCAGAGGCATGGCTGGATGATACATGCGTGCCTGTCCTGACCATGTGGCCCTCACACAGTGGTGGCACTTTAAAACACCCAAAGACAGAGTATAGGACTCTAGGGCTGAAGTCACTTGGAGTCATTCTAAGGAATAAGAGAAGAATGAAAATGACAAGAGGAAGATAGTATTCTATCCCACTTAGGGCTTAAGAGAGAGGCTTAGGGGCCAGGCACATGTGGATCTGAATTCCCACCACTTTTAGCTGGGAGTCCTTGGCATCTGCTTAGTCTTCCCTTGCCTTTGGTTTCCTGCTCTGTGAGACCTGGGCGATATCTCCCACCCAGAAGGTTTAGAAGGATCAAATCCGGTAATGACCATGTAAAGCACTCGCACAGCACCAAGTCAAAATACTTTGATTTTTTTTAAGGGTTAGAAATTTTTGGAGAAAGGCTATGAGGAAGAATATGAAGGCACACACTGCCTGCTAGCCTAGCCTTCTACAGTCTATGATACATATTTTACCCTGAACAATAGTGGTAAATCAAATCTCACCGAGCCAGGTCATCCCAGTGACACAGATGGAAGTGTTTTCCATTTCCCTATGTGGTGCCCAGAGCAACCACCCACATGAGTCATTTCCCTGGCCCATTACTGCTGACAGCGGGGCACAGGATGAAAACTAATGAGCCATTTGTTTCCACCATGCCTGTGGGGTTAGCCACAAAATAGTCATTGACCCCAGAAACATTTTTTTCCTACCGCAAATTAGCAATAATTAATTCATGATTCCATATAAGCCTTCACTAATATTTCATATATTATCTTTTATTCAAAACAGAGATTATGAATTATAATATTTGGGTTCATAAATTAATGTTAATCATTATTATAATGTTTAAAATTATAATAATGCTAGTATATAATGTTAATAATTATAACATTAATGGCAATTATGTTTCTATAACAGTAGTTATAATTAATAATTTCATAAGTTAATGGGGGAATATCATCTAATTTTTGGCAAAGTTGTATATTTAATTTATGATTTTGATTGTGTTTGTCATTGTTAATGTACTACTACTATGTTAATTAAATGTTCTTATTTTATAGTATGTGAATTATTGCAGAATCCTGAGAGTATTCTATTCTTCTTCTAGGATGAATCATTATATCTAACATGATACTTACTTTTTAAATCTAAAAATATGTGTCTAGCCTTTCTTAGTGAAGACTGTCAGCCATGTCAGGGAAGATTATTTTATAATGTAAACGAATAATAGCTCTGGCCTGTGTGGCTCAGTTGGCTGGTTGTCTTCCTGTGCACCAAAAGGTTGCTGGTTTGATTCCAGGTCTAGGCACATGCCATGGAGGCTTGATCCCCAGTGGGGGCCATGCCATTGATGTTATGCTCTCACATCGATGTTGCTCTCTTCTCCCTTCCTCTCTCAATAAAAATCAATAAACTATTCTTTAAAAAGAAAAGAATAAGAATAATTTTAAAAGGATGAAACCTAAACTCCAGGCCTGGGTATTTAGATGAATGGCTGAGTAATAACCACCAGATTGTGTTTGAGAAGTTTAGGAATTCAAATATCACACAAAGTAATTTTCAGATCAGTTTCTTTCAAATAGCAACTTGGCCTGCCCAGGATTAATTTACAAATTTCAAAGGCACAGATCCAGTTTGTGGCCTACCCGGTCTGATAGCCAAATCCTCTCCAGAAATATTTTAAAAGTCAATCCATTAAGTATAAACCCAAACACGTTGGAATTTTAAGGGGTTTTTTTTTTATGAGGATAGATCAGTTGGAGGAAATTTTTTTAAAACCACAAAGTGTGTCCATGAATGTTGGGAAAGAATGGCCAATTACTGTAGATGAGATCCCCCTGGTGAGGCAGTGCCACCCAGGAAGGCTGTGCAGATGACATGGAAAATCAAGACAGAAATCACAGTCCGCAATCAAGCGTTAACTCTTCAGAGGAAATATCACAACCAGTGAAGTTAGCCCTTTGCATTTCTTCTATATGAAGATGGGAGAAGCCAATTAAAATGCCTGGCCCTAAATAACCATGTCCCTGCTCTGTAAAGAATGCATTTTATGCCCTAGCTGGTTTGGCTCAGTGGATAAAGCATCAATCAGTCTGTGAATCAAAAGGTCCAGGGTTCAATTCCTGTCAAAGGCGTGTACCTCCATTGCAGACTCCTCCCCAGCCCAGGCCCTGGTCAGAGTTCATGCTGGAGGCAACCAATCAATGTTTCTCTCACATCAATGTTTCTCTCTGTCTTTCCCCCTCTCTTTTCCACTCTCCCTAAAAATCAATGGAAAAATATCCGTGGGTGAGGATTAACAAAAATAAATAAATAAATAAAAAGAATGCATGTTATCACTGAGACTCTTCCAAGTTTCTGTTAATAAGAACACTTAACACATTTGTGCTATATATTTATTTATTCCCTTTTCTTATCTCTGCTCATAGGTGTCAAGCAACCACCAAGGCCATCAGGCGCTGGTAGAAATGTATCCATGGACTCTACCCACTTCACCAAAAAACCAGGTAAGGGATAGGATGCTGACTCCCTTACTCAGCTCTGTGCTGGACCATGGGCAGTAACGGCAGTATCATTTGTTGCAGCAAAAGCAGCAGTATCCTCAGGGCCCCCAAAGCGTCAGAGCCATGCTAGCAGCACATGCGGGTTACTAGGAAAGCATTCAAGAGTCTCATGTTTGGGAGAATGAAAATGCTCTGTGTACAAATTAGACATTAATAAGAACCTCTAATGGGTACCAATTGAATAATTACTTTGTGTAATGTTCTGAAGGGCCATAATGCACAAAGGCGAGTGAGTCAGTGTGGGTTCTAGTCTTCCTCATGTTCGGGTTTTGCTCTTGTGTAATTTATTACAATATCCTTTTGCCTGGAATGATTTATGTTTCTAACTTACGACTGTGCTCTATATTTTAAGCCAAAATTATGTAGCTGGTGACTTGGAAACTCTTGGCATTGAATGAGAACTCTGTGCTTTTTGAAAGGATACTGTGCAACCTACTCTGGTGCATTAATGTTGGGGCTACAGATCTAAATTCGGTCAGCCCTGCCAGTCCCACACACATGCACGCACATACACACATACTTTTTGGTCTCCTAAGAAAAACTTAAAGACACAAGGCGTTTTCCTGGATTGTCAGTTGTACATGAAGTGTTTAAAAAAATTAATAAGTTTTTTTTATTAATTTAAGAGAGAGGGAGAGAGAAATAGAAACATCAATGATGGGAAAGAATCATCAATGGGCTGCCTCCTGCACACCCCCTACTGGGGATCAAGCCCACAAACCAGGCATTTGCCCTGATCAGGAATTAAACTGTGACCTCCTGGTTCAAGGTTTGATCACTGAGCCACACCGGGCTGTATATGAAGATTTTTAAACCAACATATATTATGCAAAGAAAGCTGTAACACAGACTTAAAAGAAAATCTGTGTTAAGGAAGACTGCTCCAGGCACCCCTAGCCTACTTTGTGCAATTTTTAAATGTTGCCTCTTCCCTCCATCCTTTAGGCAAACCATTCACAAAAATGTATCCTTCCTCTGGGCTGGCAGCTTTGTGCCAGGGTTTGTGGGTGGATGAGCATAGTGGGTGTTAAACTTTGGTTCCCACTTACACACCTCTGGCCAGCCGCCCTTGTGCACTGCACAACCACTGACGATGACTCTGCTCTCTATGGGTTTACAGCTTCTGCCATCAAGGCTTCTTGGTTGTAATGGTTTAAGTTCTGAAAGTGTTTGTTTAATTATAATTACATAACAGAGTTTGCGGGTGAGGTAGATCACCCCCTAACTCAAAAATGCTATTGCTGAGACTATGTGGGAAACTAAAGGTGTTAAATTCTATACACCTATACAGTCTTTCAAAAGACAGGTATACCTATACATGTTTATAACTAAAGGATGTTTTTATATACTAACGTGCCTCATTATTCCTGAGTTTATTACAATCATCACTTTAGAAAAATATCAGAAATTACTTAGCACTTTTCTATAGAATCTAAGCCACTCAATTACTACATATCAAATGTTATAATTTTTTAAAACCTGTTGTTTTTATAGAGTGAATCCTTATGACAACTTGATCTGTAATATAATCTCTTAGCCACAGTTCCAGGCACTCGCCGCCCACCCTTGCCACCTAGACCTACACCTCCTCGAAGAAAACCATTACCACCAAATAATGTCACTGGAAAGCCAGGAAGTGCAGGTATGTCAGTCATATGCATCCCTTCTCTCTCCATGGCTTCAGTTGTCCTAGCCAACCACAGGCCTCCTTGGTATACTAGCCCAGGCAATGGGCAAGCCCTTGATGTGTGTGATGGTTGCCTGGGTTATCCCTAAAGACCAGACGTAGCTTTGAGGACTCTTATCCTGATTCTGGGAGGGTGAGTTAAAGAAACCATAATTGAGCATCCCAGCCAACATGTCTGCTTGGAGCCAAGACAGAAGCTGACTCAGGCCCTTCCAGGAGTGGATTATTTTGAGCAAGATATTGAATGTTGCCAACCCACCAGGGGTAATAGAAAATGTGAGGCCCTGTCATCAGCTTATCATTCTATCTTCTGAAATGAAATCCCACACAACCTGTTGAAAGCTCCCCTGTCCACCAGCCTTTATGCTGGCTCCAGTATTAGGTAGTGAAGGAAAGATTAGCGACTAAAATATCAGCAGCTCTAGGCTGAGCAACAAGGCAGTAGTATAATTTAGAAGTCAAGCTGCCTCTCACCTCTATGCCTTCGCATGTGTTGTCTCCTTCCCATAGAAGGACCCCTCCAAGCCACCTGGGATGCTCACACTTCACTCTTTTCTTAAAGAAGAGCCTTTTCTAAAACCCCAAAGTAATCTTAGCATTGCTTCTCTGTTCTACTTGTCCTTGATACACACCTCTGTCAGAGCAAAGAGCAAATTGGTTTATACCTGTTTGTTTATGCACTTGTCTTCCCCTCCTAGACCAGGAGTTCTGTGGGAACTTGGCACATTTTCTCTGAATTCCCAGAACCAAATCTGATGTGTGGGACCTAGAAGATATTTGATGAGTTCTCACTGACTGAATAAATGGATGCTTTCCCTCATTTCTCTTTGACTGGACTTGCCAGCAAATCACAGCATGTTCCCCATCTTTCCTTCCTTTCTCCGCCATCATTACTTCCTAAATATTTTCTAGGTGGAAGCAGGATAAAAATGTTAGACAGCTGTGAGTTATGAAAGGGTGAGGGATTTATATGAAGGGGAATAGATGTCACTCTTTTCCCAGGACAAAAGTAGGGTGTAGTGATAGAGAAACTTTTCTGATGTATCCCGTGCACAGTGGATACATCTAGATCATTTTCCCATGAGCTGAAGGAGGGCTCAGCTCCTCACACACATTTTTGGTGCCTTCCTGAGTCAAGGCCCAGAAGCATGGCTGCAGTGAGGACATCTGGTTCTCCTGTAACCTGGGGTCAAATTGGATGAGTCAGACTGAAAGTGATGCTGAGTGTCCCCCATAGAAAACTTGGGAACCACCTGAAGAAGAAATACAAACACATTTCATTTCTGAGATCAACTCTGGTTCCCCACCTCATCTCCCTCACATTACCCACCTCTCCCTCAAAGGAAATGGCTACATGGAGGAACCAAACACAAGAAGAGCAGTTGTATAATTTTGGCCTGATTACAGAAAGTGCATCCTGAATTCAGGAATCAGCAAAACGTTCTAGATGCCTGCAAGCACAGTCTGAGGCTACCGTGTAGATCCTCCACTTGCCCCCTATGTCCATATCTGCCGAGGCCTCAGAGTCACCCTCCCCTTGCCAAAGTAAAAGCACAGGCTGCATGCAACTTCGGTTGGTTTTTGCTCACCCTCTCTCTGTGGCCCGGTCCCACCATGACCAGGAGCATGAGTCTGCTGGGATTGATCCAGCAGCCTGTCTGAGGGACTCGTCCGTGGTTTCATGTTGCACAATGATGTTTGGGTCAGTGCTGTGCCCTTGACTCTTTATTGTCTGAGAATGATCCCTTTTCCCAGGAGGACTGTAAAATCCAATCTAGCCCTCATCCTACCCTACTTAAACTCCCAGGCTGGACTAGACCTGGGGATGGATTGGTTTGGGAGACCGATTAGTGGTTTTGGTGGAGGAGACACTGGATTACTGTCCTAGCTACCAGGCCAGAATCACAAAAGTTACCTTCAAAATCATTTTCTTTTTCAGCCATTTCCCATTCCTGCCAGTTAACCTCCCAATCAGGCTATGCCATCTCCTTGACATCCCTCTGTCTAATTCCTTCCATTCAGCCTCACTGCTTCTGCTGCAGTTCACTTCGCCTGCCCCTGCCTACACAACTGCTTTTGTCTCCTCTCTTCTCTCTCTGCCACCAGCCTTGCAGCCTAACTATCCATCCTCTTCTCATCTGATCAGGTGTTCACCTGTTGAAAGTCTTTCAGTGGCTCCTTGCTGCCTAAATAAAATGTGCAGATCCTGTTATATTGTAAATCAGAAGACGCCTTAATCAATAAGTCAAATTTATTTGGAGTCCTGATCATTTTCACTAGCACTAGCAGGCCCAGAGGAACTCTTGCTTCTCAAATTCTAGAGCCCAATATGGTGGAAGTCTTTTTAATTTATGTGTTTTTCTGCTCTTTGTTTTCCAAATTTGGAATGAGACTTCGCGACCTTCTGAGAAAACATAATGCTAAGTGAAATAAGACAGTCAATGAAAGAAAAATACCACATGTCCTTACTCATCTATGGATAATAATAACCATTATAAACTGGTAAACAAAAATAGATACAGAGGCAGAGCAGCATCAAACAGACTGTCAAATTACAGCAACAAGGACAGGGAGGGTTGGGGGGGGCGGCGGTAACAGATCAGCCAAGGGACTTTTGTGCATGCATTTAAGCAAAACCAATGGATACAAAACACTGGGGAGTAGGGGAGGCGGGGGGGAGGGCAAGGGAAAAAAGAGATATATGTACTAATCTTTGTAAAACTTTATGTAATAAAAAAAAAATGATTAATAAAAAATTTAAAAAAAAAGTCCTGTTTGTTGGGACAGGGCCTTGAGACCATATCTCAAGGCCTGGCCTGGCGCCAACACTGACAGCTCTGTCTGGGGCATATTTTATGGCCTCTCTGGAATGGGGGGTAGTCTTATTTTCCTTTTATTTAAGGAAGCAAATGTTCACAGAAGCTAGAATAGCAGGGTTAAAATTTTAAATAGCAGTGTTTACCCAAGATGGAGGTTACTGTGCTTTAATATGTGGTGTATGTTCTTCAAGATCTGCCTTCCCTGCCCTCCACTCGCCATCCTCACGGCCCCCAGCAGCACTGTGGGGTCTCACCCTTCAAATTAAAAATACCAAATGGTTGCATGCTTCCCTCACTTGGTTCTTCTTGCAACCTCTGAGTCAAATACAGCTCTCACACCTACCCACTGAGCACGTCTTTATTGTCACATCCTCTGTGAAGGCATTTTTACCTCCCACCCCCGCTCCACAGAACCCTTCCCCTTTCCTCATAGATACTACTGTTCCTTCCCCTTGCCCTCTCGGTGACTTTAGCCAGTTCTTCCACAATATTGGTAATGATTCAGTATATTTGGCTCACATGTCTCTCTTGATCAAGGATACCGGGTCTTTTCTCTCCAAGACTGGCATATAGTGCCAAGCTCCATGGCAAGTGCCTAATAAATAAGTATTGAATAAATAAATGGGAAACGGGCAGTGCTCTTCTAAAGCCTGACCGCTTTGGCTCTCCATTTCAGGGATCATTTCATCAGGCCTAGGAACTTCCCCACCCCAGAGGGCAACACTCAGGCCTACTGGACCCACCTCAGAGAGAACAGAGAGAGACAAAAAGGAACCAACAGCTCCCGCCTCAGGAGAAGATCTTGGTTAGTATGTCCGCCACTTCCTACTGGAGGCTTAGCTACAAAATACTCAAGGAATTCCAGTTAGGGGGGAAAGAGTCTCAGCTCTTGGATCATCTTTGTTACTTAATTTTATGGTTAATATGATTCTTTTTAGTTTTAAAATAGTACTTATTTTTAATGCTTTGGCATAGAATATACTCCTTCCCTTCACAGACATGGAGGAAAGTACCTAAATTTTTTAGGAAAGTCTTCCTGAGAAGACATAGATTACCCAATGCTTCTTACTAAGTCACATTATTATAATTACTTATGCCTTGTTTTATTAATAAGCATTAGCTACTTAGTTGTAATCTTTAAAGTTTTATTTATTATACTGTAGAATGCCTAAAGCAGGACATAAAGACCTTTTATTGCAGTTGATGTGAATAATAAAAAAAATGAAAATCAAAGTTGTGAACAATTGACTAGGAGACATGTTATGTATTTATAGTCTTTACTACTTTTTATTGTATTGTGAAGCTTTATCTTTGGCCAAAATTGTTTATTATACTCCATTCTCAGGTGATATAACTGACTTTAGCTCAAGTCCAACAAGAGAAACTGATCCTCTTGGGAAGCCCAGATTCAAAGGTATGTCTAGCTTCAAATCTTAATTTTGACAAGGCTGTTTGGTGGGTGTATCAGTCAGAAGTTGCTATGCCACCCAATATCTTAGTGGCATAACATATAAGGATTTACTTCTCATGTGTTCAGGTCAGCTTTATGATGATATTAACAAATGAGGGTCAGTTGATCTAGGATGTTCTTGGTTGGGTGGTTCTGCTAGGCCTCTTGTGGGTTGGGGATGGGCTTCTCCTCATCTGTTCATTCTAGGATGAAGGACCAACAATGACCCAAAAGAAGCCATTCTCAGGACTATATAAAGTCAAGAGAGGGGGAATCCAAATGCACAACCACAGTTTAAGCTCCTTCTTGTGTTATACCTGCCAATATCTATTGGCCAAAGAAAGTCACATAGGAATGCTCAAATCAAGAATTGCAGAAGTACACTTCTTTCATGGACATAGAGAATATTTTTGAACAGTAATCTTATCTAACATGGGAGAGATGTAATATGATACAGAGCCCAGTATTTCCTTTTGTAATATTTTGTTCTGAAGTACATAACTTGATAAATTTTTACATATGTATACACCATGAAGCACCATCACAATCAAGATAATGAATATGACTTCCAAAAGTTTATAATCCCTCTCATTCCTCCCACCCAACCTCTAGTCCCTAGGTAACAGCAAATCTGCTATTCTATAGGTTAGTATGCATTTTGTGGAATTTTATATCAATGTCTGGACTCATTTTTTTTAAATCTGGTTTCTTTCATTCAGCATAATTATTTATCCATGTTGCTATTTTTATTAATATTCCTTTTTATTATTGCCTAGTATTATATTGTATCCTATATAATAAAATACTAATATGTAAATCAACCAAATGGGGAAATGACCAGTGGAACAACCGGTCACTATGATGGACACTGCCCCCCCCCCCTCCAGAGGGAGGTGACCTGCGGTGGTGATTAGGGGGTGGAGCCAGCCAGTGGGTCGTGCCAGGACACCAATCACGGTGGGTTCCAGCAGGGCCCTCCCAATAGCCCCATCCGCTGATTGCCCCACAGGTGGCCCTAATCGCTGGCCAGGCCTTAGGACCCTATCCTATATATTGGGAACAGTCTCTTACATTTAAAAATTAAAACCTGGCAAGGCTTCTCTAACACTGAAAAAAATAGGATGATGCAGTGATGACATACATGGACCAAAAATTATCGGGTTCCATTCCCAGTCAAGGGCATGTACATAGGTTGCAGGTTCAAATCCCTAACCCTGGTTAGTGCTCATGTAGAAGGCAACCAAACAATGTGTCTCTTTCACATTGATCTTTCTCTTTCTCTCTTTTCTTCTCTCCATCTCTCTCCATCTCCCTTCCTCTCTCTCTAAAAAAAAAGCAATAGAAAAAATACCCTCTGGTGAGAGTTTTTTTCTAAAAAAAAAATAGCCTGCTTAAGTTTCTACTAGAATTAAGAAAAATTGACAGCTGTACAATATTAACTCTTCCTGCCTATGAACAGGTATATTTCACCAGTTACTTAGGTTTTCTTCAGTTTCTCTCACCAATGTTTTATACTTTTCTTTTTTTAAAAAAATGTACTTTTATTTATCCCAGAGAGGGAGAGGGAGAGAGAGATAGAAACATCAATGATGAGAGATGATCATCAATCTGCTGCCTCCTACACATCCCACACTGGAGATTGAGCTTGCAACTTGGGCATGTGCCCTGACTGGGAATCAAACCCTGACTTTCTGGCCCATAGGTCAACACTCAACCACTGAGCCATGCCAGCCAACCTGTTTTATAGTTTTCACTGTATAGAAAATCCTAAAAGCATTTGCTTTTATTTCTACTATATAGAAACACAATTGATATCTGTGCAGTGAGCTTGTATCCTGCAGCCTTGCAAAAACTCACTTAGTCGAGTTCTTGCCAATACATTGGATTTTTACATACAGAATCATATTATCTGAGAGTAAAGTTTTACTTCCTCCTCTACATCTTGGGAGGCTATTCTCTTGCCTTATTGTACAGGCTGAAACCTCAGTAAAAATATTGAATAAAAATAGTGAGAATGGACATTTTTTTCTTGTTCCTGATCTTATGGGGAAAACATTAGGTATCACATTACCTGTAGATTTTTCATAGATGCCCTTTTTTGGGTTGAAAACATTCCCTTCTATTCCTACTTTGGTGTGAAATAGATGTGGGTCTCTTTTATATCTTTCATGTCTTAACTTTTGACCACATGGATTATCCTATACTAGAGGCCAAATGTACAAAATTCATACAAGATTAGGCCTTCCTTCCCCCAGCTGCCAGCACTGGATTCCCTCTGGCATCAAGGACCTGGCCTTCCCTCGCAGCCCTGGCTTCATCTGGAAGGATGTCCAGTCTAATTAGACCGACCAGCAGAACTCTCAGTTGCTATGACATGCACTGACCACAAGGGGGAAGATGCTCAGCACAGGAGCTGCCCCAAGCCCTCAGGCCCCAGGCCAGCCAAAGCGGGTCCTCCCAATTGCCCCACCAGTCACTCTGCAGAGGGAGACAACCAGCGGCAGGGGGAAGGGCCAGCTAGTGGACGGCACCAGGATGACCAAGGCAGGTGCCAGTGGGGACCCCCCCAATCTCTCCCGCCTGGGCTCCCACAGATCGGCCCTGATCGCTGGCCAGGCCTAGGGACCTTACCCGTGCATGAATTTTGTGCATGGGGCCTCTAGTAGTAGTAATAACTGCTTTATTGTTTTTGTCTAATGATTCTAACACCTATGCAAGTTTTAGGTTGGTTTTAAGTGATTTATTTTTCTCCTGATTATGAGAAATATTTTCCTGTTAATTTCATCTTGCTGGATTCTGGATATGTTTTTATATTTAAAATATTTTTTAATTTTGTTCTAGGTACAGGCAAATTATTTGAAACCACTTGATCTTTTTGAGTCTAGCTTTTCATATTTATTAGGTGGGATCAGAATTGTTTTTAGTGTGGGGCTCGTTATTGCCCACAACTAAGGCAAGTCCCTTTTGAGTATTCTTTCCCATGCCACATAAATTATGAGGTTTTAACCATGCTCAGAGGAGAGAAATTACTTTTGGATATTAGCACACCCTAAACTATCTAGAAAAGTAAATTAACAAACATCCATATCATGTATCCTAGAGGCAGGATTTTCACACTTCTGAACCATCCACATCACTGCTTCCATCTAGCTGCTCTTAATGTGAGACCAAATGTCCTCAAGCAATTATATTTATTAGTTCACCTTCCCCCAACTTTACTCAAAATATGCTAAATGTCAGAGTCCTCTCCCTCTCTAGGGCCTCATGTGCGATACATTCAGAAGCCGGACAGCAGGCCCTGCTCCATCACCGACTCCATCAAACGGTTCCCCAAAGAGGAGCCCCCAGAGGGGAATGCCACCAGCCCGCCGCAGAACCCACCCTCCAACCTCACCGTGTTCACCGTGGAAGGATGCCCCTCGTTTGTCATCTTGGACTGGGAAAAGCCACCCAATGACACTGTCACTGGTAAGAGGCCGGCATAGAACCATTACTACTGTGCTGCAATGGGAACCCTGAGTGACACGATAGCCTGTGGGTCCTTGCTCAGGAGCAGCGAGCCCTAGCAGAGTTCTGCTGCCCTGTGGCACACTCCTGCCGAAAGTGTCATGTGATGGGGAAAGATCATCTTTGTCCTGGTTATGGGCTCCCTGTTCATCATCTTTAGCCGATCCCTCTAAGTTGCATCCTTTCATCTCCTCTTAGAACGTTTTCATAATGGGGAGCTATATCTAGTTTTTTCATTACCCAGAAAATTACAGATAATGTATGAGAAGTTGCCACTGCTGATAATATTTAAATCAGTTTTCCTTTCACCAACCCAGTTTCTAGACCAACCTAGAACTTTCAAGCAGGCTAAAATGTTATTTCAACCGTTTAGGGTACATGTTTTAAAAATTCTAACTCCTGGTCAATTTTCTGCGTATTTCCTGAAATTTTTATAATGCTATCCACCCACCCACCTCCTTTTAAAATTACTGTGAAAATTAAAAATCCTGAGTCATTCTTTGAGTTTGTTAGATGGGAATTTATTTCTCCATAATGAACAGAATAATCCAACTAGAGAGGAAGGGGAAAGATCAACAACCTAAATCAGTTTGAGAATACAGCCTGAGTATCCAAGGTTCCTGCTGCCATGTCCCTGCTCAGGCACCTGGGGCCGGTGAACAGGCCACAGAGGAGCCTGCTTAGCTGTTGGGAGTAGAGATCCCTACACAGAGGGAGTAGGAAGTGCAAATTTCAAGCTCTGCTGAAAAAGTTTTCTGTGAATAAAGAAGAAAACAGCAGGTATATCCCCTCAGACAAACTGTCTGGGAAACTCCAGTGTAAGCAGCCTGTCTTTACTTAGCTGGTTTTTTAAAAAACATATTTTATAAATTTTCTTTCTCATGTAAAGCTTACCTTTGTATTGAGAGTTAACCAGTCACTGCCAGTGGCTCCTGGGGACTTGCCTAGTCCTGCTTCTTTACTTGTGACTGTGCCCATAGGTGCTAAGTCAGTATCTAAATCAGCGTCAAAAAATGAATCAAACTCTAAGTATTGATTATCTAAATGTAATAAAAAGTTCAAAACTTTCAATCTATGTACTGTGCTAATAAGAAGTTCCTGTGGTAGTCTGAGGTTTAATTCTCACAAAACCAAATGATCTATAAAATTTCATTTGCCTTAAAGATGTGGGACATCAAGTTGGAATTGGTTAGTCTACTAGGTCTAATAATCTAATAGAGCAATTTTCAACCAATATGCCATGACAATTTTTAAACTTGACTATTAAGTCAGGAGCACTGACCTCTTTTCCCTTATATTGTCAAACTAAAAAATTACAACAGCGATCCAGTGTGAAGGCCCTGTCTGGAACCATAAATACATAGGTCATATAAGAGAGTTTCATCTTATTGGTCACATCACACAGTAAGAGTAGGTAATTACCTTTTTTTTTAATCAATCAAAATTGTACCTGTTTTTGTCAGATTGGCAAAAATATATATTTTTGGTGCGCTACAGAATTTTAGTAATTAGTTTATGTGTGTCATGTGGTGAAAAATGTCAAAAATCACTGACCTAATACATCTAATACATATTCACTTATATATGTCAATTATATCTGATTTTTTAAGAAAATGATTTTTCTTTCTGGTTTATTATGTAACATTTTTTAAAAATCATATAAGCTTGTAATCTCAAAGTATTCTAACCAATTACTTTTGGAACACTGTTACCAAATGTTAATGGACTGATTGAGATCTTTCATAAGATAACAGACTTAAATAACAGTTTTCATGGAATAAGGACCACATCTCATTAGCTATATTTTCTACATAAAAATAATTCCATATTTAACCATTACTCATCTGGCCTGTATTTAAATGTTGGACAGATGACATAACCTAATGGTCTGTTCTATTTTTTTTTTTCATTTCTGTTTATTTTTAAATTGTTAATTTAAATGTAATCTTGCTTTCAAATAAACCAGCCCAGATCTTATAGAAATTAATTCTCATATCATTTCATATCATTTTCAATGATATGAAAGGAAAAGATTGAGAAAAAGATCAGAAAGATAGTGAAACAGATTCTTTATCACATGCATTGGCTTCTGTCAATAATCTTTCTTTTAATTGACAGACATGTA